>WYDI02013005.1:0-29157 GCA_009867235.2 Psittacus erithacus | reverse complement strand
AGTCTGTCTTTTATTCACAACATACCTATAGAATCCCTTCCTGTTATCTTTCACATCCCTAGCCAAGTTTAATTCTACTTTCTTTGTGAGTGTTTGAGAATAAACTTATTTTCAACAGAAGCAGCAGCAGTGACCACAAATGGTGCCTCAAAAAGAAGCAGACATCAAAATGTAAGCTTGAGATACAAAACTTGGAATGATCCGACCTACCAGTCTTCAACAGATGCCAGGAATAAAAAAACAAAGCCAAATGAAACTGAGTGACCCTGGGCAATGGCTTTCCTAACTTAAATAAGCAACAACCACAGCGCATAGAAACAACTAGCAAAGTATATGCTTGAAAGATGAACTCTCACCTATCCTTTAAATGTCTAGCAATGAAAACACTGGTTGAACAGAAGAACAAACATTACTTAAATACACTTATAAAAGCGGACTCAAAATGCTTTTCCTTTTTAAGCAAAAATTGAGAGAACAGACCATTCTGGTGAACCAGAACTTCTAAACTAACCAAGTGGGGTCAAGGAACAGCTCTTTGGGAAGAACCAAAAAAGGAAACAAAAGGAGGAAGAGAATTTCCTCTCTGCAGAGCTTTGTTTCAGCCTGCAGTCCTGTAACTGTAGCGATGAGATAAACTTTTTCCTCACTAAATAGGAAATGTTTCTTCCTTACAAGCAGAAAAAAATGCACAGAAAATAATCTAGAATTCAGAGATGTAAGACAGTTTTAAATTAAAATAGCATGACAGACACATAATTTATAAACAATTAAGTCTACGACAAGAGGTTATCTATGAATACAGGTGTCCAGCAAGACACTAAAAATAGCTGACTAGTCTAACATATTGTGTTGCTGCTTAAAGTCCTTTGAAGATTTACTTATTTTTTTTAGCTATGCTAACACATGTAAGTTTTACATATATATATTTTATGGGAAATATTTAAGTGTAGCCAGGTCCCAAATAAAATTGCGAGAGCATAACTATAGGCAAGTTACTTCAAATTATACTTCAGTTGCACGTATTTTATTTGTTACTGTTACATACACAAATGATACACTACCCTCGCGATACTTCATGATGTTAAAGCCTAACAGGAAAAAAAGCATAAGGTTTTAAATGGGAGGAGAGAGATGAACATTACTGCAACATGTAAGATAGCAAAAATAAATACTAGATTATAGTTGTATTTATAACTTAAAAACGTCCATCCACTCGAGAGAATAACAATTACTTTTGCATAGCAAATGGTCATTATGTAACTACCAGCAATCATTCCAAGAAGTGGAAGCGTTTTTCTCTTTAGAACGTAAAGACACAAAGTAAGATTGGAAATAAGAATAAGGCAATCCCCTGAATAGATAACACATTTTGGGGAATACCACAGTAGGCAAGACTTGAAACCAGATAGCCATACTAACTCATAGAGCCAGTTTTAAGGCCTTAAAGCTTTTAATATTTGCTTTTCTTTCCTGCTGTCTAAATTCAGGCACTTTATCAGCCCTATTGATTTTACCAATTAAACTGTGGATTTTGAGATTACAAAGAACATCAGAACTTTTTAGAGTGGACTCCAGCCCCACACAAGAAGGGTGCACCAGCTAACTTCAACAGACATGACCTTTAGAATGCAGTATTATTCACCCTCTGCTTGTGTGTGCTGTTGACACATTAGCCCTTTGTGAGATCTCCAGGCAGTATTTTATCAGAAGGGCCCGTCCAGGCATGATGTGCACTTTCACAGTGCATTAGCATATCCAGAGGAGGAACACAGCAGAATGTAATGGCCTTTCCTTGTAGGGACAGACTTAAAAGTGTGGAACAACTTTACTGACATTCTCTCTGACATCCAGGAGCTCCTCTGCATATCCAGTACTCATCAGCATATAAAACCTAGCACCATATACTGAAGAAACATTATTTCCAGAGCAGTTTAACTATTACTACTTAAATCTTTGACCTGCTCATAGCCTTATCTTCTGAGTTCATCATCTTAACTTTTTCCTTCCTACCTTGCACGTTAAGAAAATACCAATCTATATTCTACATACAAGCTGAATGCTGACATTTTAAAAGAAATCAAATGTATTTGACAATGTAAACTGAAACCCTTCTTCTCATCTTACATCTGTACTGACCAGAAATAACCCTGATGAAGTCAGCCAGCACAGGTACTCAAAGGGAGGGAACCTGGTCCAAAGAGTAACATAACCCTTCACACACACACACAACCCAGCAAAAGAAAGAGCCAATAAACAGACCTGAGGTCACACAGAAAGATGGTACAGCAGTCTGTAATAGACTTTTCCTCCTCAATCACCGACCAGTTTTGCACCCAATGCTTCTGGTGGTTACTGAGTCCTGGTTATTTGAGCAGGAGATTGCCCCATTGCACTTTCAAAGTCATCTTGCCAACAAGGTAGGAGTGCTCAAATCACAAACAGCAATCTACAGTTACTTCAAACCATTCTGTAGCACAGTTGCTTGGAGTGTAAAACTAGACACAGGCCTAGCTCATTATTATTAAAAATGTAACTTCCAAATTTGAGAAATTAAAAATTGCTTTTTCTCTTTCCTGTTTTATTAAACCTAGCAAATGAGCAAATATGTGGGCTACAAGCCACTTCCAAGCCCTTGTTGCTGGGCAGATGTTCCCCTGGCTTCATCAGTTTCTAAAACACACTGAAGGCACTCCTGTGGAAAAACCTGTTTTGTCTTCATTGGCACATTTTTGTCAGCTGTAAGACATAACACAGCTTACTGCTTTACAAAGGAAGGACAAGGGAGATTCTTCACCTTCAAAGAAATTTAGTTTGGCAATTAGTATTTCGAGACCTGCTATTCCAGATCTGGATGTGACTTTTTCAAGGATATCCCTTAGTAGAAACCCAAGAGTGCTTTTTCTAAATAGCAGATGCTAAGCAAGCCAGAAGAATTTCACCTTACAAACAGAGGCGCCAGGATCTAGCAGGAGGTGTTCCTGCCCATGGCAGGGGGGTTGGAACTAGATGATCTTAAGGTTCTTTCCAACCCAAACCATGCTATGATTCCATGAATCAAACTGCACTGACTGTATCTGAAGTATAACAGCACTTCCCCAAGAACTCACAAGAATTTCCCTACTTAAAGAGTTTTGTAACCAAGCATCCTATTATAAAACACAACTTTACTGAAAAGGCATTTCCATCATAGTATGATACATCTTACTCAACTCCCTAGTTATAAAGAATCATGTTTACATCTTAAAAATTTGGCTAATGTTACATAGAGTAACAAACTTTAACCTGTATACATCAGTTTCAAAATATCACAAGTTGATGTTCCATCTTCTTTGTTCTGCACTTTTGTCTTCAGGGTTTAACACTAAGTAATGAAGAAGTTTATCTCATATCTCATACCACTAACACTGATCTATTCCCTCACCAAAACATCAACAAAAGGAGCTATGGGTCATTGAGCCAAAAAATTAAATGCTGAAATGTACATCCAACAACCCTGCTCTTCACTAGCAGATATCCTGTGGAAAGAAAAATATAAACTAAATACAACTCCAATGTCTAGCCAAAAGAAAACATTCAGAAAAGAACAAGGTGAAATCCAGTCCTGCTCTTCAGGACGAAAGGGATCTTGTTACAGCTTCAAATCTTCCATAGTGCCTGCCTGAGCACAGTTAAAACATGGAGAAAATTTATGGTATTTTAACATGGTTGGCTGGGGGGAAGAAAGAGGTTTCTCTGTGAGGTCACGAACAGAAAACTCTTAGCTTTTTTTCTTCAGTTCTTCATAATGCATTCTCTTCTATTCCTAGCATCACAATCATTTTGCACGCAGAAAGCTGACTAGCCAAAGCAGTAGTAGATGAAGATTAGCCTGCACTGTAAATGGGCACTTCAGTGGAAGGTACACCATTTTTTCCAGGTTTGAATATAACAAAGGCAAATTCCAGTCCATATTTGAGCAGGAATTTTGCCTCTGCTGAGCTTCAAGCTCCATACATATGACAAACTAATGCAGTTTAAAGGAAAACATAGAATATTTGTAATTGCACTGTGTTTCACCCTACTACTATTTTACTCCCCAAACTCTTTGAGAGAAAAAAAAACCCACCAAAAAATCAAACACACAAAAACAAAAAAGCTAAACCAAAACAAAACAAAACCCCGAAACCCACTAATCAAATAACAGACCTCTTATTGTACACCAAATGAAATTCATCCCGATTTTATCAAAGGGAAAGAGACTGCATTGTAAAACTTAAGGGTATTTTCTCGACGCTGTGACTGCAATGTTCTCAGTTCAACAGTTATCAATCCAGCAGCTCAAGTCAGAGTATCAAGAACAGGACGTCATCAACCTCACAGGAAAATGGGATTGGAAAATATTCTGGGGGGAAAAAATAATAACACTTATTAACCAAAGTGAAAACAGAAAGATCAAAAATATGCCACCATCCAGTTCATCCTTTTCTAAGCCCAGTAGGAATTTAAGACAATTCCTACATATTGAATTGGACAAAGCTGTGAGCAACTTTGTCCTTGTTTGAAGCAGTTTTAAAATAATTGCTGCCAAAAAAGTTGATAGCTGAATGGCTGCAAGCACAGAACCACAAGTGTCTTGTCACTGAAACATGAAAAAGCTGAAAGACATTGTATGACATGTCAGGTAGCTACAGAGATGAACAGGAAAAATAAGTACAAATATTTGTAACTAAAATATACTCGCTGAAAAAATATCTAAGCCTGGAGTCTTCTAACTGTAACAGGATGAAGTAATGAGAATATTTATAATATATTAAAACAAGACTTGACAGTAATGCACCAAAGAACACCAGAGAACAACCAAGGAGTGATCAAAGAAAACATGTACATACTCAGCGTCATCTGAACAGCGATGATAAATAATGAATAAAAAATTCTGCTAGGCAATATCAAACAACGTTCTACTACCCATCCTGGAATACTTTTATTCACCAGAAGGATAAACCCAGTGCACAACATGGTAAAAGAGAAAGCAAAAATGTCAAAATTTGAAATGAAAGAATCACCCAGTCTATTTTCCTAATCACTATTTCAGCTAATTAGCGCACTTAAATTCAGGCAGGAGGCAAGCAATTCTCACTGCCAGCCAACCAAGATCATCAGGTCTATAAATCCCTTTTTATTTGAATTCCCTTTCAAATATAAAATATATTTCCCCCACTATGTAGCAATACAGAATGCGCTTCTACACAGCCTGCCTTTGATCTACAAGTTTGACATGAATTCTTTAATATATTAGCAGTATTTTAGAAAAAAACAGCTTTGAAAGATGCATCATCTTTTCAGAGAATTCCAACAGATACAAACTTGGACCTCCTCACTGACAAGACCAAGCTTCGGCTGCATTAAAATGAAAGCCAAACCTAGCATTTTATATTCCATCAAGAGGGTGGAAATCGAGAAGGATGACTAGAAACAAGCTTCTGAATGTATGAAAGCCGCCCCAACACCACCAACAATCTCCTTTGTCACATTACTGCCAAACAGCTATACCCCCCCTACAAAATCCCAGCCAGACTGAGCTCATTTTACTAGAATTTTTCAGAGGACAACATCTTCGGCAGCAGTCTATCAGAGCTCATACAAATACTTTAATTCTTCAAAAGAAAGGGAGAAATAAAATCTTTTTTGCAATTAGTAAACAGTTCAATACTAAATATTAATGCGCCATCAAAGGCCTGATTATTCAGAATTTTTCTTTGTCAGTGCTTTGAAATTTGAAGTTCACTTTGCACTAAATGTGCTTATTTTAAGAAAGCAAACTGTTTAAAAGTCAGAAACTGAAAACTTAAATGAAACCGAACTAAAAGAAAATTACATAAACATTTTTTTTTATTTAAAGAAAAATCTCCCTTTGATTTCATCCTCAGCATTATAATTAGCAATTTTAGAACAAATACCTCATGCTAAAACACAAACACTTCATCTTCCAAGGTTATTCCTCAGTGTCACATTTTTATAAATACTGTTAATGTAAAACACTGTCAGTGCATGGCAAAGGCTGCTGTTATAACCTGGATCACTTCACTAGCGAATGTGAACTCAGCAAACCCCTAAGAAGTTCCCAGCAGCTAGTTTAATAAAACAAGAGTCGTGCCCCGATGAGCAAGGTTTGATTTAAGAAAACAGGAACATACATGCGCAAGTGCTTTTTGAGTGTTGGATTAAGTTAAAAAAAAGAAAAAGAAACTGTTTGGAAAAGCAAACAAGTCAAAAGCACAGATGAAAACTTGAAAGCTGGCAACAGAATAAGTTTTTACAACAGAGTGTAGAATTAAAGCAAAAGCATTCAAATTTACCTATAAGAGCCCCCTCAGAAACCATGAAACCTCTATTGATAATTTGTTGAGTGTGCTCTAGCACTGCAATTTGTATTTAATTACAGCTCCACAGTTATTTCTTATTTAAGCTATAATGCTCTCCACGCAGAATGCATCTCAGAAGGCTTATTGCATACCAAGGGATGAAAACCATGCTTCTTCAATCACCAGAAGAGCAGCAAAATATCCCATGCAGTCACTCCTACATTACTGAAATGGCATTTTTAAATATTACTTTCATATACTCTGACTGAAGTTCCTGCATCACACAAAGTCAATGAAGAATTAATCAAAAGTTTAATTTGCATCTAGCGTCTAAGCCTGCAATAATAATTTAATATCACTGAATATGTAATCAATTTCATAGGTGATAAACAAGGGTGCAAAGGGTAATATTATCATAAAAACACAGCAACTGCCATATTCAATCCTTTGGGATTCTTCAGATCCTACTATACTAGACAGTTACGGTTTTCCTAATGAAATAACTTTAGACGACAGCCGTAACTGGATGCTCCAGAAACAAATTAAGACCCATGAGTGTGCATGCACATTTATAACAAAATTTCCCACTTCACTGATCTGTGCCTTAGACATTTGTTAAGCCTTGAAGGACAAGATTTTGAGGCCTTTTTGGCATTTTCATGGCTACTGTTTGACATTTGGTTTGACATTACTGTTAATATTTCCTAATCCAATTAAGTGTATTGTTTGTTAGTGAGGACAACCTGACCCATACATCAGCACATATAAGCTACAGAAGACATACATTGTTCATATGAATGCATCCAACTGATGAGTTGCCCAAAATTAAAACAGCTGTCAACAACAATGAAAACTTCCAAATTGGGAAAAACTCAAAAGGCATTTTATAAAAATCCAATTTATTTCAAATAACAATGCTAATGAATATGCGCTGAACCAAATGTAACACAAAAACACCTCTCTGGAGCCCAACTTAGGAAGTGAAACACATCTTAAGTAATAGAGGCAAAAACAGAAAGCTAAACCCAAGAATGAATAAGGAAAGCATAAGGTCTCCTACCAAGGCAGGAAAAATATTCTGTCTTTAATCACCTTTCCCTCACAAGGCCACATCAATCCTTGCTGCTCCAAACCAAAACTCATTTTGAAGAGAACTGTGCTATCATTAAGCTGCAGTCAGTCAAGCTGTGCTTCAAGACAAACAGCACTGTATTTTTTAAAACTGCAATCAAAATACCAGGTCAAATTGTGACTTTCCTTAGAATGGAGATCAACCTCATGAGGTCTTGACAAAGCCACATAACCAAATAAGATAAAACCTAAAACAGGGAAAAAAAGTAACTAGCTCATGAGACAATAATAACTTACTAATAGCACACTAATTACAGATCAAACATCTGATGGCTACAGGATTTCTGTTTTGTACTGATGTCCAAAACAGAAATACCCTGATCTGTAAGCCAAGCTGTATGGGAAAACTAGATAGTTTTAGTTGTTCCTAATGTGCACCTATCACCATTAACAAGTAAAAATATATGGTGTCAAAATACCACAAATGCCACAACAAAGTTGTTGTTCACGTGTAGCTAGTGAGGATCTAGTCATGTTGATGCACGGACCCACCTGCATCTGGGAGGCCTCTTAACATCCATAGAGAAGATGCCACCACGCCACATGTTCAGGCTTCATGGATGCCCCTGGACAGGCCTAGCCCCTGTATCAGCTGCAGGGCTGAGATGCTGTGAGAGGAGGTCTAAATGAAAGAAAAGCAGGGTAGATTTCCTCTTTTAAGAAAACTGAGGTCTTTGTAACATTTGCCTTCTAAACCTCAAAAATCTCACTGCTTAACAGAACTGCTGTTCTACCAAGGAACAGGTTTAAAGATGTCCAACCACTTGTGTAAAGATGCTTTTGCTGTTATGTTTTGGATGTTGGATGTAAACATGTGTTGATCTGAATTAGCTTAGACAAAAAGGTAGACCAGCTCGCTAGAGTGAAGGAGCCCAAGTGGTGCTGATTTTTTCACATTTCAAATGCAAATTATTTATTCAACTACACAATGTCAAGTCAAAAAGACCCTGCAAAACACATTCCCACAGCTCCCTTTTGTAAGTACAGAATGAAGCAACTAAATTAAAATGCAACCTAAAAGTGCTATTTTCCTAATGCTGCAGGAAAATAAAACAAATACAAGGTTGTTTGCATAATAAATATAAAACAGTATTAAAAAGCTATAGTTTCTTCTTTCAACCTACAAGGCCTTTTCTTTGCTTCCATGAACATCATAGAAATACATGCACATAATTCTAAATCAGTTATAAAGTGCTAAAAACTTGTTTCACCAGGAGAGTCTCTTTAATTTTGATAAATTATTATGAAAACATTGAGGAAGCAATGATAATGTACATAGAAACTGTTCTTGCCTCTTTTTTTTTTTGCTTTTATATTAAGGCTATTATGTCAATTGATGTAGCAACAGTAAATATATATATATATATGTTTAAATGCTTATTTAAAAAAAAAAAAAAGAAAAAGAAAGACAGAAAGCCTCATGCCCAGAAATTATGAAGGAAAACAGAAACTTCCATTATTTAGGAGGGAAAATTTGGCTGTGGTCTCTTAACTCACACCTGCAATAGAGAGGAGGGAACAGAAACACTCCATGCTACAACAGCTTGTCTGTAGTTATTATACGACCATTGCTTTATAAGCAAGTAAAATGCATTTCTAAAGACAGAACAAAAGGACTCTAACTTTATAGAAGTTACTAAACACAGTGAGGTAGTTAAGCTTCATGGCATCATGAATTTTCTGTATGTAGCCCTTGCTCTTTTTCTTCCCCCCAAAAAAGACTTTGAAATGTGTGGATATGAATCAATAAATCAGTTTTTATACATATTTTCTGAGGATCAAATATTCAAGAGAGCACGAGATTTGCTGAGCTGGCTGCAGGAAATGTTTTTTTCAGCCATGTATATTCAAATTGCTGCTTTCTCTATGAACATTAAGGGAAGTGTTGATGCTTCCAAGACTTTGATACAAAAAAACATGAGCTGAATTAGTAGCAGCAAAAGTACCAGAGGTTTTGCTGGCATCAGAAACTTCGCCGTGAATTTGATTTTTCAAGATGATCCTTTGTTAAGAGCAAATTTCAGTTTTGCTATCCAGCCGTGAACATCAGACCTCACACCAAATTTAGGGGACAAGCTCTGCAATACTGTTGAACAACATCTGTCTTCTGTAATCATGATGCCCTGTGCTTTTACGCTTTATACTAATTAAACTAGAAAAGGTCACACAATTGAAAATGTTCACAATTTGGGCAAGACCCAATGACAAAATCTTTCCCATCACTAATCTTTTATACTCAGTAACTGTCACTTCTACAGAGAGTGTCTCTGTCAGCTCACTCATGATCATACACAAGAAGCTTCAGCCTTTACCCTCTGGAAGAGTTCACAAACTTTGGTTTGCAAAACTTTGTGAGACAGAGCCGCAAAAAAGAAGAGGAAGCAAAACCTGGCACTCCTCAGGACTTCTCTATCATCTGTTCAGGAAACTGTTTCTCAGCAGTTTAAAGAACTCCTTCAAATGTAACTTAAGGATTTCAGTATTGAAATTCTGGAAGAAAACTCTTCATATTTTTACAGCTAGGAAGGAGACAGCAAAGACCACCTTGGTTCTAATCCCAACCTTAGAAAATTAGCTGCAGTGTGACCTGGAGCAAGACAGCTTTTACATCCCTGTTTCCTCTCAGGTTATCTAATAACACAATTATTCCCCAATTTTTGACACCTTAAGACCCTCTATAGACGTCTACTCCTTTGTCTTCCTATATTATGCTTTGAAAAAAATGGATCAGAAAACATTTCCTATGTCTTCAGACTCTGATACTAGCCAGCTAAAAGGCCCTTAATATACCTCTGCATTTACAGGTAATTGATGAGAGTCTGATCTGCCTTTAGTTCAGTTAGGAATTTGAAAGCATGTTGAGTCTTAGCATTATGTTCTGAAGTCCTTCCTGAATCTGAATAATACTCCAGGCATAACCTAGAAATCTGTTCCCTCTCTGAATCTTTTCTCCTCCAACTTTTCTTATTATGTGGAAAATTTTTTTTCCCAAAAGTCTGCTCCCTCTCAGGTATTTAACAGGTGATTTAAAAGAAATAAAAGGATGAGGAGAAAAGGGCTCCTACTCTTCACATCACAGTGGACTGCACAGGATCAGGACGAAAGCCTGCATTGCAGCACAATGCTATCAAACCTTTGGGCCCTTCAAAGGCCGCAGTATTGCCTTCCTATCACTGGAGGAGGTGAGAGCTTGAAAGAAAAATTAAAACTCACACAACCTAACCAGTCTGAGAACAGTGGGCTTAAGAGTAAGCTTTCAATCAGCAAAGACACTGACAGAGCACATGAAAATAAAATGCTTTCAGAACCTTTCACAATCTATTTCTGGATCAAGATCTCAGCTTCGTATGGTCTTCTGCCACTTTGAACTATACCTTAATGTAGCTACCTCTTCAAATGGTACTCAATACATCAGACACAAAGAAAAACTACAGAAGGTATCAGAAAAAAAACCCCACAACTACATATGTACCAAAGCACACATGTTGTTGCCATTCAGCCCCAATCCAGGAAGTTTTCCCCATGAAAACAAACTTATTTAAAGAACTCTTATCTGCCCCACAACATAAACAAGAACACCATAATCCACAATCTAGCATCCTGCATGAGGAAACCATACCCACAAGTGAAGGAACCAAGAGACATACCAGAAATCTCTAATAAACTCACTTCCAAGACAGTCATGAGTTCTCTCTCAACAAAACCTCGCAATCAGATTACAACTACATTCATTTTCCCTTGCGATATGCAGGCTTTCAGGATATATTCCTCTTTTATTCTGATCCTCATCTTTTTCTTTTTCCATTAGGACAGTACAGATAGCAAAGGCTAAAAGGAAGTGTGTATGAGCCAAATGAATTTTCAGTCTAAAAACAACTGGTACAAAATGAACTTCAGAACTGCAAGTTAAGAGGAAGTTGAGCAAATTCAGTGTTTGACCATCTTCAGAAAATAGAGCATAAGCCTTCCTGTGGGAAAGTTTCTCCATAGTAACTAAAACAGCAATCTGAGCATTGACTCCCTGTCAAAAATACCCTCAACATAAAAACAGAGCACAAAAGCCTCTCAAAAGCAGAGATTTCAATGACCGAAAAAGAGGACAAGAGAAAGCTCCACTAAGCACACACAACTTCTCTGCCACTGATCCATTTTACTAGAAAAGGAATGACAGACAGAAATATAAAAAAAGATTAAACACCTATTTAATATGTACCAAAATAACATCGTTATGGAAACTAATAAATTGATGATAGTGATTCTCGAACAAGAGGTAGGATCAATAGAGCTGACCCTCAGCATTACAATTAGGGATCAGAGCACTCTCCATCCTTTAAAACTCTGCTAGGCTTTAAAAACTGATCTGAAATTTTTCATTCCAAGTCTCTGCCTTAAGTCTTGATTTGCAAAGTATTTTAATTTCAGTCAGAACAACTCAGCTGTTTGGAGGACAATAAAATACCTTGTTTGGTCCTTGTTAAAAAGACACTTCTAAAAGGAAAGTTTCAAAGACAGATGCATCTAAGAAAGGGTCTGGGGTAGTTTGGGGTAAGGAAAATACCTTCTGTGAGCCTCAGGATAACTTCTGAATATAGCTTTGAGAAAAATTGCTCATGTTCTTTAAAATGTAGAGCTTTTCAGCTGAGGTCTCAAAGGGTCTGGTCTGACAGAGCATCCTTTCCTTCCCACCTCATGAGGAAATACCACTGAAGAAACACACTGCACCACAGAGAGCAAAGTAGTCAAAGAAAGAAAGGAGAAATCCCAGCTATGGCTTCCTCCTGTAATTGTCAGGACAAGCTAACTCAGAATGTGTAATTTTACAAATAGTAAGGAACTTGTTTCTTAAAGAAGAGGGGAAAACAGGAGTGGTGGAGTGTTTCTGGCACTGCAGGGCAAAATTAAGTGTGGGAAGAGTGCCATACCCTTTATGAAGGTGCAACACTTCAGTGCATCTCTACCAAGAGTCATTGCATTGTGCTTTCTGTTTTTCTTAGAAGTCACAGTATCTGAGAAACGCTATATATGTCAGTCACCAACTCTCCACAGGAATAAAAGGCATAGTCACTACCATTAACTCCAATGCATCATACAGAAGACTATAAAATAACAAGGATGCTGGGGAGAAAGTAAGTTTACTGTATCTCCAACTTTCCTTCACCTCCATTGGATGGAGAACTGATGAGTATGAAAAAACATTACTATAATTTTCCCTATCATAAAAACCACAAAGTATTATCACAGTAAATGATAGGGACAAATGGACTATGGACAAGGACACTGCCATAAAGCTGGCACTGTGAAAACTGCATTGTTTCTTTTTGTTAAATATTTTGTGTGTTATAGCAAGTTTCCCTAATAACATGCAGTTGAGATTCTTACATTTCCATTATGACAGCTTACTAAATCAGTACAGATAAATACTGAGATTTTCCTATGGCATTGAAAATTATAGGTGGAAAAAACCATTTGAACCTGAAAAAGGGTACATTTAAACCAATGTTGCATCATAACATAAACCATACTTAAAGTACAAGGAATAACACTTAATATTGATTCATGAAACTCACTGAAAGATAAAACAGATGCTCGTAAATCAGGTATCTCGTGAAAAATCAGGCATTTTTATCCAAAACTCTGGGGAATGATTTAAAAGAAAATCTTTTCACTTATTATGAAAGTTAAAAAAAACCAACAACACAACAAAACACCACCACAAACCACTGCATCTTCCCCAGCCTCATTAACTGCAATCTTGAAACAACTGTCCAACCTTCACAGAATATTGCTACATAAAATTTTCCTACAATTTTTTTTCTTACTTTCAAGTAATTTTTCAACGGATTTCATTTTAAAACTTACTACTTGAAAACATTAGAGGAGCCAAGAAAGCAATGTGATGCAGCATAAAATCATGCAAAAACAATTAAGCTGAATGCAACTGTCAACACATTCATTCTGTGAAAAATAGTGCTCCCCACACCAAGTCTCTACAAAACAAAATCATGGTGAATTCTCCTTTAAAATCTCTGATCTTTTCTTGCTCCCTAGAATTTGAAATAATTATCCTTAATGTTGAAATAGTTCATTTTTGTGAGACTGGTTTCAGTTACAGGATGGCAACTGTGTGGCAACGGCTTCTCTTTTTGTTGTTTTCCATTTCTAAACATATGCTTTGATCCCCTTGGTCTTGCTGGTATAGCAGTCGCCTCACACACACAGTCTCTCTTTGAAGCCTTCCAGCAGTGCCAAGAAAGAAGCAGGCTGTGGCAGCAGGCTCAGTATTCTCTGGTTATGCAACAGATTAGATCATTATCAACAAAACTGGATGCCTCCAGCAGAGAACAGAAATGGGGAATTCGAGAGCAAGTTTTTCTTTACTTTTTGAAGGATGGTTGCTTGGTCAGTTTCAACACAGGAAAAAGCTACCTGGAATTAAGAGGTGGTCGTATCAGAGATTACTCTTGGACAAAAAGCTCTATAAGAAATATTACTGTCACATTTATAGTTCAGTTCTGCTCCTTCCTTGGCAGGAGAGTTTTCCCATTTGTTGTGTAATAGGAAAGAAATATTTGGCTTAAACTGATGCCAATAATTTAAGAAGCCTGGTCTAGCCACATAAAAATCAAGCTAATTTCATACCCTATAGATGAATGCCAACAGGTTGCAGGAGAAGAGTCTGGGTTCTCATATACCTGCAGAGAGAATCTGTGCATCTTTCCTGTGATATGTTTGTTTGCCCATAATCTGTGCATATGGATATCCTACACATCTGTCTCATTTCTCTTTTCTCTAGTTGCTCCAACAACTTTTACATCATCAATTCTTCAAGCTGGCTTTTAAAGCTGCTTCAGTTCAGGATTTCACTTCACTTAAAGTATCTACTAATCAGTCAAGGAGTGAAGATATGGATTTTAAGTCTCAATATACAGCAGAAAAATACATACTTTAATTTCTTAAGGAAATGCTTTGTAAGCTTCATCACCTCACAACCACCAGATCCATTTGTGTTTTCCTTACAGATAACTGGGGAAGAAGCATTATGGTGCATGAAACAAACCCCTTGAGTCAAGTTTTGACAATGAATGTAAAGTGAAATTATTTATTGTTTACATGTAAGACTTCAGACACAGAGGCTAACAAATGCAGGCAAATATAAGCAACTGGAGGCTTTGAGAAGCCTAAATCAAAAGCTTTTATAGTTTCTGCAGAAGACATTAAGAGTAGTTAGATCTTGGACACAAGAAAAAAGTCCAAAACAGTTTAACACAGAAAAGCTGTACGGCTGCTTTTAATAAGAGCAACTATTTTTATAGTGCTTTAAAGTGTTACCTATAGATTATTATGAATTTGTAGACTTAGAAAGCACTACTGAAGTTGTTTTTTGCTTTTCAAGTTTCCACAAAATCAGTGCTGAAAAATATTGTCTGTGGTTATACTACAAGAAAAATGTAACATTAAAAATAATTAATTTAATCCAATAATAATTCAATTAAAATTATTATTAAGTACACCAGAAGTTACATGACCAGTCTAATTTGTTTACAAATGCATATTATCATTAGATAGTAAGATCTTATGGGGCTTAAAGAAGATCTGGAAATTAAAAGCTCTGTGTTTGGGGCTTTACTTGCAGGAGGTATCTTCCAGACATGAGATAATTTTTTTATACATTATTCACCTGGAAACTATTAAGGCAAAGGAAATATGGGCATAATGATGAGCTCTTAGGACTCCCTTGTTACCATCCTTGTTTGATATTGACGCTAAAGAATCAGAAATCCGCATTCTACTATCTCTCTTATCCAGTTGTACAATAGTATGATGTGACTCTTCAGAAGCACAGACCTAAATAAAATCAGGTATTTAGCTGGGTTGTCTTCATACCTATCTTTATTCAACAGTCAATAATTAAAAACTACACATGAAAAAAATAACCGACATTTCCCCCAAATCATGCCAGAAGAAGAATAACTGATGAGTCAAGTTAGTTTGCAAATGGGGCACAAAGTATGATTCATGTCATTGCTTCAGGTTTAATTCTCGAGAGAAAAAAAGTCCATCAATAACACAAGATGAAAACTCAAACTCTGATTTTCATTGCAAAACTAGAAGGTTAAATTAACTACATCTTTTGAGTTCTGAGTATTTCTGTTATGTATGCTCATAACAAGGGTTTAAAGCCACAACCAGCAACCTTCAGCCACTCCTGCAGGCAGTGAAATCTTGCAGAGGATACTGAGCATGCTGGATCACATTCCTAAGCCGTTTTTTACACAGCTGCAAGGCACAAGCTCTGGTGTCCCACAGCAAAGGGAATGGGACCCTTCTGACAGAAACCACAATGGAAGACTCATTAAGATGCAACTCAGTCACTGCCAGCACCTTTGATAACACAATTTATAAAGGCAGCTGCTGAATTTGCTTCTTTGTTCAAATGTAATGTTTAGATATATTAGACTACAATCTAAAATATGAAACTTAGTCTGAGATGATGGCAGAGGAACCAAAAGGTGCAAGAAAGATCACCATTGCTCCTTTCAGACAGCAGCTCGATACTCAGCACCATGTCAAAAATTACGTCTGTGCCTCAGCTTCCATAGCAAACCAGGTTTGCAAGTGCATTCCTCTTCTTTGCCCTTCATATTGGTCTCATTTATTTCTTTACATCCCACACCCAGAAAACGAGAGGCTCTGTGAAGCAATTCCAGTTTGAGCCATAAGGACATTTATCACACGATTATTTTTAATATTTAAAGTATAGTAGAAAAACCACAGAAGTCTAAAACTATAAAGAAACTAAAAATAATGATTTAGGGGCCTTTTTGTTTAAGGAGCTTATTAATAATATAGTAATAGCATCTCAAAAGAAAACCCTGTTTCAAAACCCTTTATGACCTTGCTGTTCAGTCACATACTTCAAACTGATCAACAGAAGAAACATAATGCAATGCTCATTTTCCCACATCTCCTGTCAGGGATCAAATGACAGCTCTGACACTAGAAACAGACTCGCAAAATATTTTATTTCCCCTTACCCCCAGTTATGAAAAATTGGGGAAATAAAACAAAAAATAAAAATTAAATAGCCATGCTACTGTTGGATATTTCACAATTTAATTACATATCACACTTGTACTGCGAAAAACATGCAACAAGATTAAACTCCTAAAATGTAGCTGGATTTAATACGTATGCTACTTCGCCTACATTCTCAGTTAACAGGCCTTTAAAGAAATATTATCAAAGACGCTCCAGTAGATGCAATCTGAAGCCAGATCAAGTGAGCATGACCTTGGGTTATCCCACCACATTTGGTGACATTTCTTCATTAGTATTTTAAAATCATCAAAACAGTAAACACTAAATGGACACCACTGAATACACATGCTTTGACGAAGGCTCATGAAAATTACTCAAATGAGTGTCTTTTGTTTTACGTGCTCATTTACATTCCCCTCAGGAATAATATATTACCAATGTCACTGCTATGAACAAGTAAGTGACATATCAATAACGATCATTTATTAATAAATACTTCACTCATTCCATGAAGTTAATCTTCATATGCACCCGTGAGGCAGAAAATTATTAGCCAGTATTTCCCATGGGGAAGCTGAAGTCATGTTATAGACTGTCCTAGACCATGCACCAATTCAGGTGTCAAAGCCGTAAGTAACAAACTGTAAGAAACCCTGCCTCCTAATCCGACTTTCCGATCACTGAATTTCGTCCATCTAATAAGGAGAAAATTATTTGGATGATGAAGTTTTTATCATAACTGAAATGCAAAATTAGTGCTTATTAAAAGCTCCTAGAAATTTAAAGATATTTTTGCCATTAAAAGGGAAACACAAAACCCCCTGATTTGTCAACTGGTTTCCCCTTCGTCTTCCAAGGATATCTGGGTGATAAATGTTACAGAGTTACTGATCCCTCGGATTAACACAGGCCTTTATTTGGAATAAACTTTTATATGGGACTTGAGAATGTTTTCTCTGACTACATTTATTGATTTCTCTTTAACTGGTTCCTAATCCTCAAATACTCCCCTATGTCTGACTGTGAACTGAATGCTTATGAGCAGATACTACTACTGTTGCCATGAAAATTAAGATAAATATGAAAAGTTTAAAAAGAATATGGAGAAATAAGACATTTGCTGCACAACACAAATTTGTCGCGCATTTCCCAGTCTGTTTTTAATAAAATTAATACAGCAATGAGTACATGAAATTCTAGAGTTCAATGGTCATCTTCAGAAAGGAAAATCTCTTGCGATAGTCTCAAATTGCAGGTGCATTAAAAAAAATAGGATTCTATCTATATGTTTAAATGCGTATTTCCAGCATGTCTGAATTAGCACAGTCAAAGCTGACTAGGACAACGACTTGGAGAGCTCCCTTTAAAACTACTAGGAAGTGTATAGAAGTGTAAGCTCTTAACAAGCTTTCCTATCTCCACACATGAGTTAAAAAAAAAATGAGGCCGCAAATCTTGTAAGACTTCAAGTGCTCTGGATTCTTACTTGTCCAGAATTAAACACACCTAGCTTTACTGCCTGCAGCAAAGCATTCCTGCCATCACCCACAATCCAGGAGGTGAGAACCTGAGGAACACTGAAGTTCTAATACATTTTTTAAAATTGGCTCTGAGTCTGCACAAAGATTTGAATGAGTTCAGAGTTTGTGCAGACTTCTTCTATCTCAACTGTCAGCTGCTTGCTCACGCTGAACATACCGATGAGGAAATCCTCAGAGCATGCAGCAGCAGCAGCAGCAGCAGCCCACTGCACGAACGTCGTTGTGAACGCCCCAAAACCAGCTTCAGTGTCTGCGCAGTTCTTTCCTCAAGTTCCTTAAGATGGAAGGAAATTAACACAACAAATTCTGGTGAGCGTGGACAATGCAACTCTTCTGTATTACTGCACCCAAGAACACACTTTTTCATTTCTCAGCTAACTGAAGATCAGCTTTTATTAGTATGGTTGTTTCTTCCTACAGGTAACGCTCATTTCCACTGTCTGGCTAACCACAAGAAGACAATGTGCATCACTGCAAGTGCTGCAGACCGCTATACCACAGCACAGACACACAAAGCACTGCTCATTTCCACCATGAATTTCCAACTTAAAGTAGACAGATCAATCATTGTGAAGTCTGAACACAGACCTCACGGCACATTCTTCCCTGAGCTGGGCCAATACAAATGTTATTAAAAGCAAAGAAATAGGACCTGGAATCGTAATAGAATCATATAGGCTATGAAAACCATAGAAACAAATGTCAATCCAACACACACTTGCAACAAAAGATTAATTTAATGTCTTTCATATATCTAAAAAAGCAACAGGTGACATATTCCTCTATAAAAATACTTCTTGTGAACCTGGAAGCAAGATTAAACAGAAAATACAGGATGAACCTCTCACGCAGCGTTCCAAATCACTTGACTTCGGAATCCTCACCTTGGTTTGTGGGGAGTTCCACTGCATGCAATGGGAATATTCCTGCACCCTTTGTGCAAGGGTGTTTACAGGATCAAGACTCAATTGCTGACTCATTATTTTACTTGTGCTAAGGAAACATTCCAAACCAAAGACAAGAGAGCAGTGCTTAGTACAGCAACACATACTCTCAAAATTAATCAAATGCACACCAATTTTAAGCCATGGAATTTTGCACTTAACTGAATTACAAAGGTCACCGAAGTTCTGCTCTAGCCTTTCAGTTGATCATCTAGATTTGTTTTTCCCTCTCTACTTGTCAGTAGTGACAGGCAGGTAACTATCAGTTAAAAAAGTCACTATAATGGAACTCAAGAAAGTCACTATCACAGAACTCAAGACCTAAATGCGTCTTAGAAAAGTAAGCATTTCCAAAATGAAAATAAAATCATGTATATTGTTGATGATAGTACAAATAAATAAAACAACCCAGGAAATGCAAATAAGCAAAGCAACCCAGCAAGTCCATGCTTTTCTGTTATAAATAACATTTTTCCATATTGATATGTTTGCTCATATATGAGAAATAAGACTGAAAGTGGACTTCCCTCACACTTCTACTGAGTAACAAGGTGGTGCCCAACCCACTGTGCACAACAAAATAGGATCCAACAAATCCTATCCCCTAAAAGAGATGTTCTGGAATCTCACATTTGTTCCCCAGTCACAGCAGTCAAAACCAGTATTACCTTCTAAACAAAAAAACTATTTGATGCTTGTGAGTATATACATTTTAAAGGTAGTACAAAGACTGTGTGTCACTATCTTTGAAGTTCTTTCTTTAAAAAGCTACTTCTTAAACTTTTCTGTAATACTTCTCATTATGTAGATATTCGACTTCTGTCAATTCAGCAGCATCTGATAAGACTTTCTTCACGAGCAAGCCAACCACACACACACACACACAAATTTACAAGATGCATGTGTCTGTGATGCTTTATTTTCATTTATAATTCCTGATATTTGAGCAATCCACTGTAAGAAAGGAAGCCACCTCTAACAAGAAGAATTTCATCTACGTAGAATCCTCCCTGAGGGTCTCCAGGGAACAGGACAACCTAGCGGGTCATGAAACAGACTCCAATCCACTGAAGCAAGTACAAGCTAGATTGGAAGAGTTAAAGCTGCTAAAATTCAGCAACATTGCAAGCTATTCCAGACTACGGTTACTATAACCTACACTGGGTGTCCTCTGCATAAGCACCAGTGTGACTTTGTGGACTGCTGAGACTCAGTCTGTTGCAACTGGCATAAGTTGCCACAGGCGAGTAATCACAAGAAACTGACCTTGGCAAAAGCACATTTTACACTTCACTGCTGTTCAACTGTGTTATACTAAAGAGAGAGCAAGTGAGCAGAAGCAGAAGGGGGAGGGAGAGAGAACAAAGGGGGACAGACAGCATAAAAGTGATTGCAGCCATTTTCAGCTTTACCTGCATTTAAGATTTTAACAGAGGCGCATCACCTCCAGCGCACGTGGTGACCTACATGGGGCTACATCTCGTTTTTAAACCACTGGGGTCTGGGTTTTTGGGGAAGAAGAAGAGGAAGAAAGTAGGAAGATTAACTACTAAATTAGAAATTAATACCTAAAAAATCTCCCAACAAGATGGGGGGAATACAGAAGATACAGAAGACAATTACAACTTGACAGTTTCCTACCACTGGATTACTGAATAAATTAGGATTTTTAAATTGTTCTTTCCTCCTGCTTGGATATATTTATTAAGAGTATGTTTTGGAATCCACTGCAACAAATAAAGACTAAATGTAATCCATGATGTGTGCAGCTAGATATCTTAGACCTGACTCTTAAAGTGTCAGCTCAACCTTAACTTCAGGGTCTCTCTCAACAGTCTGGCAGCAATCTGCATGAGCTAGTATGGCAGAATTCCCATCATTGCACACACAGTTGTCTCTGTCCTTTCTTAACCATCTTTGGGCTCCCTTGGTTTGGGTCAGTTATCTTCCATCAAATTTTCTTATTTTCTGCATTAGACTATTTTGGTATTGATTACCCTATCTCCAAAGAAACAGGAGCTGGCAGAGCAAGATGACACAGGATCCCATCATTAGCTCTACCCTATATCCTGCCCATATCTCACAGCAAGTTTAACACAAGGATCTAACCTTGTGGGTATGCTAGGTTTCCAAGACATTCAGTATTTGTTTGAGTTCTAAAATACCCAAGCACTCTCCACTCAGGAAATATACAAGGTATGCAAGTCTAGACAAAATAAAATGAGACTACATGCATTTTATATCTCTGTTTCCTTAATGCTCTTAGGTCAGTGACCTAAGGGCCAGAGCCTTCCAAAAAAATCTTTGTCATATGCAGCTTCTTTTCCAAATCCTGAAGGCTGCTTCTCCCCTGTGTAATTTCTCCATTCCTCATCTGGTTCCACAATTAACCCAAAAACCTGGCTACAAAAGCCATCCTTTGTTCTTCTCAAACATCTAAACTTTTCACATCCCTGTCTTCATACAGTCTCCATTCCTCTATTACAACTTCCCTTTCTCCGTTTCAGTCCTCCAAGTGTCATTACAACCAGTAGGCTGAAGTGGTTGTTTTTGGACACAGCCATGTTATTACCTTGAACCACTCCCATCTGACAGAGACCCATCATGGTTTAATGACCTCCACTGTCACCAGCCAGGGAGATACAAGACTCAGCCCTGACAGCAGATGGCTGATTCACACACACGGATGTTTAGCGATTCAACAATGATATGATCACACTTAGCCTATAAATTATAAAAACAGCAGTTCTGTGAAGCATGACTTAAAATTTCAAGGGACTGAAGTATTTCCGAGTCTGAACTTCAGATCTGGGTCAAAAAGGTGTCAGCTGTGTATCTGCAGAATTTTAATCATCTCACCAGATTGCAGCTCTCTTTCTCACAAATAAATGATGTTTGGAAGGCCCACAGGCATGCTTCATGACAGCAAAGCAGGACTTTGTCACAGGGAGCGGTATGGGTCACCAAAACACTCACTCTTTCCGTGCAGTGTGTATGTAACTCTTGTAGGGTCTAGGCACAGAGTAAACTGACGTCTGTCGTATTTTGCTGACTGTGCATTTGGGCACAAAATCTAATTACCACAATTTTTGTTGACCAAGTCCCAGAATAATTAGTTATAGGAGATAGGAGAAGGAAAAAAAAAGAAAAAAAAAAAAAAAAGAAATCCAAAAGAGTGCACTAATTTTGCAGTAATTAGTGAAGGCCTTCAGGTCTGGCTACAATACAGTCACCATTTCTTACAATGGAGCACAGCAAAAGAAAGAAAAGGGTGACAAGAAAATATGTACCTGAAAAGTACTCACATCCTCAGGAAGAGTGAATGTTCATTTTTACTAGTTCAGAAGTATAAATACCTTACATTACACAAGAGCACCTTTGGCTGAAAGCAAGAATTTGACATCTCTTGCTTCTTCAAGGCATATCCTAAACAACAGGTTATCAAATTAGTCTCTTCGCAGCCCTCTGTCTCTCTTATACCACACCATATTTTGAAAGTATGTGTCACTCAGTGCTGAATAAGCCATTTGACTTTCTAGTTCAGTGGCTAGGAACTCATTTTCAAGTAATTTTTCTCATTAGGCAGAACGGAAACATTAACATGGTTCTTCCACATCCCGGCAAATAATCACCAATATGCTGAATGTTCTGGGCATCTCACTTCTCCCCCTCTTCTTTCCCCACCTTTTTCACCTGAGGGAATTCCTTGAAACCAACATATTTCCACAAAAAAAATACCAGAGCTAATAAAGCAAAATCTTCCAACATCTAAAATTTACCAGTAACGGTTAGCTATAGCTATCTATAAGGATATATATCCATACACATACATCAACACATACACCGTCATGGTGTTGTGGTGTGGTATGACTGAAATGTTACTGGCAGTTAATTCGATTATAGTATTCCTCTATTTGCAAAAGATCTGTTTGTTTTAATTACATTTACCTTTCCAGAAGTGATTCAGAAAGAAGTCTTGTCTAGTTTAAATTCATCCAATACAACATAATGATTTCTTTGGAGTCTGGAGAGTCAAGAGATTCTTCCCTTTCCTTCCAGTTGTGAATACTGAGTGTGATCTACAAGAAAAGAAAGTAGGGAAAAAAAAGTTTGGCAAGCTCTCAGGGAGTCGGCATTTTCAAAATCCTTATAGAACAAGGCCTTGACTCCAGAAGATCAATCCATCAATCAATCAATTAATCACTGCTTGGTTTCCAGAAAGAATTCAATGCAGATTTTGTTCTGCACAAGGTACCTCAACAAGCCACACCAAGGATCCATTTTCCCATGTCCCTCTCTTCACAGTCTTAAACACAAAGATATTAAAAGCAAAAGGCCTGATGTCCTGCTTCTTTTTTTAAAGAATTGGAACACACAGTTTGCATTTTCTGCTATAAATTTTAATTTAGCATCAGGGAATTTGTAACTTTTTGTTTGAATGTACCAAAGAGAAATGTTAGTTTCTGCACTGTGAAATACTAACGCACTTCACAAAACCAATAGCAATCCCTGAAACATAAGTAAAACCATGAAAAACATAAAACATCCTTTCTCCTACTAGACACTTTAATTAATCAACCGCTACTGGTGGGTAACGTAAGTACTCAACAACTTTGTCATATAAACATGTTTTAGTCTAAAAACAGCTGTGAAGAGTTCAGCAAACTTTACTCTCTGCTAACTCTGGGAATTCCATTTTTCTAGAGAGCATCACTCTTGCTGGATAGCATGTTGAACACACAATTTTGCAGCTCAGTCTTTCTAGCTCTTGCAGTAACAGCAAGCAAACTCACAAAAGCTTTGCCTCAGATTTCACAGGCATGTGTGTGCCTGCCTCTCAGTACCCAGGCCGCCGTGCCAATATGTAGGATTAAACTTTTTCCAAGGTTGAATAAGCCACCATCTGTCTATCTTGTGTGGTGCTGTGCGCCATCCAGGAGACTTGTCCCTTAGAGCATGTTTCTACCATATGTCACTCCTGAGTGATCAGTTATGCCAAGACATTTGGGAAAAAATGACTAAGTCGAGCTGGAAAACCCTTTCCGAATTCCAGAGGAGGTTTGCCAAGTCTGTATTTGCAAATAACTTTGCATCCACCAATTTTTGCATGCATTGTATTCAACAATAAATGACCTTTACCCAAATGGACAAAACAATTATTTGGATTATGTAACTGCCCTCCCTTGTCCAGAACTCATGTACTTTCAGATAAGCCAAGAGATTCATGATGCATCTTCAGGAAAAATACAAGGAACTTTTACAGAAGAATTGTGACTTTTATGATAACCAAGTGAAGAAAGGAAAAAAACAGACATAAAGAATATATTTCAAGAAAGGCTGCAGTTGGTATTTTAAAGTCACAAGAAACAAGTATTTCTTTCACAACACTCAACTAAAAACACCTAAGGCAAATGAATGCAATGCTTTTTCTTAATAGTAACTGTATCTGAAGTACTAACCTGCATGCAAAGTGATCACCAAAACTGTTAGACCGCTGATATATTGTAGTTCATGCAATTAGAATTTGTCTAATAAAGAATATGACTCTATCCTATTTTAGATTTAAAGAACCATTTTATGTTCCAATTCCTCAATTATTAAATTAAACTCAAGCCAGCTTCATTCTTACAGCCAGCTCAAGGCTGCTCATTTACATAACTGACTTTCAAGGGCACTTGGTCACGCAGCAATTAATATTAGCAGAGTCTACCATATCTGCTACTGAATGTTAAGGAAGATATTCTTGAGAAAATTAAAAAGAAGGGAGAAATTAGTAAGTCACGATTACAGCCTCCCTAAGTAAGTTTAACATGGGAAGGAATCTATTCCTAGGGGCAATTGTAGAAGTATTAAATATCAGAAGACAAATTACAGGAATTGCTACATTTAGTGACAAAGTGAGATGAGTCCAAGAGAGAACATTTGCAGAAGTCTGAGGGTTCTTTGTCTGGGTTTGAACAATCATTGAAAATAGGGGGAAGATGTGAAACAAGAATTCATTATGGCCCACTGGTATTTGTAGACAAAAAGCAGAAAAAGTTCATGTTAGACAAAGAAAACCAGTACTGAAAAGAGGGGATTAGTAAAGGAAAATGTGACAAATTATCACCTGAGAATGGGTTGCTTGGTTTTTTTTAATATCTAATTTAAATAGTCTCCCTATGCACAAAGAGAGAAGCTTGCAAAGGTGAGGGTATTTCAGTAAAGTGACAGGTAACAAATTAACCTATGAAGTAATGAAAGCCTAATACTGCAACTGCAACACTGGCCTGCAAAATGGAAAGAAGAGATGAAAATAAATACAGAACAGCCAGGCAAAACTGGACCACTTGCCTACAGAACACACCCAACAGGTTTGAAGCCAGCATATTTTGTGAAAGGCTCAGCTCTTTCTTGGCCCACGCCGACAGCCTGAGGTATTGCCACTGATTAGCCAAGAGAGACTAGAGATGGTGGTTCTTACAGCACCAAGTATCTGCTGGCCCTTCCTATCCCAACGTTTAGACTAATGTATATCTCCTCTAATGTTCCCCCTTCCCTTCTGCATCCATTTACAGGTCCAAATAATTTTCCCTTTAGGATGACACATGATTTGGGCATTTCACTGAGTGACTCCAGAGAGCTACAAGTGAGAATGAGAGGAGGAGAGGGAAATTTATCAAAGTTGCTAATTAAGACAATTCTTATTCTGGACAAGCATTTGCACTATGAAGCTGGTAAACAGCTTCCTCGCAGAAGGAGCAGCTATGTAGCTTCTGCACTATAATCTCTTGCCAGAACTACAGCAGAAACAATAGTTTCTCCTACAACAGTAATCATGAAGATCCCCATGCATCTATAGGGGAAACTACAAAGTAAACAATATAGAAGAGAGAAAACATTTAATCATGGAAAGAGATTAATTTTCTTCTTTATGTTCAGTTAAGGAAGCTCAGAACCTATCGCCCATTTGTCCCTGCCTAATGTAGACATACAAGCAGGAATCCTATCAATCTTTAGAAAAATGATGGGTTTTAGTTTGGTTTAATCACTATGAGTCCCTTGGAAATGTTTGTCACACACGAGCAGCGTTAATTTGTGTTCCACATGCACTAGGTCTCAACACTAATTATCATTCTCACAAACTTCTTAGGAAACTCTTCTATGCTCCTGGAATTCATAAACTCAAGGTTCCAACAATCACATTCAAGACCATTCCTCTAGAACTAATTTACTCGTGGCACAAGTAAATATTTGTTACATAAATGCAAAACTTAACTGACACGTGCTGATAAATATAAGACTAGGACTTGTTAAAGACAGCAGCAATGGAACTTATTTCCACAGGAAACCTCATTCAGAGGGGGTGACTGCAGAAACAGTGCTTACAGACAAGAAAGGCTCTCTGAGCACGAGGCCAAGCTTGAAGAATTGTTACATTCTCTGAACCACCCATCTGCAAGGTATTTCATGTTTTCCTACATTTGTTCATCAAAGTTCACTCCACAGTAGAGACTCTGGGCCCTATTCGGCAAGTTTCTTTCACTGACCAAGACATAAAATGCAGGGAGAAAATATAGGGAAGCTATACTTCAAAGGAGTCAGCCCTCTAGTATAAAACCCATTCTGCAAGCTCTATGGTACAACAACATAAAAAGAGTTTATTGCTCAAAATGTTAATGGAACATTAAAGCGCAGTCCCTTTTCTCATCAATAATCAGTATACATAAATTAACTCAAAGAAAGAAAATCTCTACATTCAACATTGTCCTGGGTTCAGCAGCAGCAGTCATTTTTCTCCTTCTCAGTAGCTGGTGCAGTGCTGTGGTTTTGACTTTCAGCCTGGGAACAGCACTGATAACACCAATGTTTTTAGTTGCTACTCAGTAATGTTTACTCTGACCAAGGACTTCCTGAGTCTCATGCTCTGCCAGGAAGGAGGGGAAGCCAGGTTGAAGCAGAAACAGGACACCTGACCCAAACTGACCAAAGAGGTATTCCATGCCACAGGACGCCATGTCCACTATATAAAGTGGGGGCAGTTACCCAGAGGGCTTAGATCACTGCTCGGTCAGGCTGGGTATCGGTCAGCAGGTGGTGAGCGGTTGTATTCTCTTCCCATGCTATTTCCCTTATCATTATTATTATTGGTAGCAGCAGTGGTTTGTGTTATACCTTAGTTACTGGACTGCTCTTATCTCAACCTGTGGGAGTTACATTCTTTCGGTTCTCCTCCCCATCCCCCTGGGAGTAGGAGGAAGAAGAGTGGGAGTGAGGTAAAGGTTGTGTGGTTGTGAGTTACTGGCTGGGTTTAAACCACAACAGTTCTTTTTATACTGTCCTGGGCTCAGCAGTAGCAGACATTTTTCTCCTTAGTAGCTGGTGCAGTGCTGTGGTTTTGACTTTCAGCCTGGGAACAGTGCTGATAACACCAATGTTTTTAGTTGCTGCTCAGTAATGTTTACTCTGACCAAGGACTTTCTGAGTCTCATCTCTGCCAGGGAGGAGGGGAAGCAGTGAAGGAACGGCTGTGTGGCTCTGAGTTACCGGCTGGGCTTAAACCACAACAGTTCTTTCTCGGCACCCAATGTGGGGCATGAAGGGTTGAGATAACGACAGATCTGACCAGAGTGTGTCTAATCGTATTTGTGATAAGCATTCACTGTTTCAGATTAACAGTCACTCATCACAATGATGATTTACTGGCTCTCAAAGTTGTTGTTCTTGATCTCACAGTTTCAGCATGTCGTACCTTACTTACAGCTGGTATTTGCTGTGTTAGTATTTATCGGCTGGGGGCCTTGGGCTAAGGTTCTTGTTTCATTGTACTTTACGGTAATGACTTGCAATACAATAGAATCATTGATCATGAAACTGATCTGGCTTGTGTTCCCAGTGTGGTCACAACCTCTATACTTTGGGAGGTATATAATAGAATTGTTAAGCAATTACACATCTTTTTTCCCCTCCTTGGGTGGTCAGCCTATGAAGGAGACATTCCCACACACCCAGTGACACGTACAGCTGGTACTCAAAGTCTGACTGCAACAGGTAACGAAGCTACACCAACCCCAGTGACAAGTACAGCAGGTACTCAAACTCTGGCCGCAGCAGACAGCGCAACTACTCCAGCTCCAAGCACAGCAGCTACACCATCCCCAGTGACAAGTACAGCAGCGTCATTTGAGAGTTCTGAAGGTTTTGAGTGGCCTTTGGGTACCCTTGAGACCTGCCTGCTGATTGTGATGGGGATCACCATTCTGGCACACGTACAGAGTGTGTTTTACCCACAACCATTTTGCCTGATCTTGAAAGTTAAGCAGAGTCGTGTTGGGTCTTTTCTAGGGTTAGATGACGATATAGGAGGATCAAGAGATTTTCCCCAAGGCTGGACAGCCATGAGTGGCAGGGTGTGTGGGACAGTATGGGCGAGTATCTAGGCCACTGGGCCCCTCCAGTGCTTTGGAAGTGTCAGAGATGGAAGGCAGCTGAATGGAGTCCCCAGTGACAAGCTGCAGAAACTACTGAAGGGGAGGGTGAATTATTTTGAGCCTGGTCGGCCCATGACACCTCAGGCCATCAGGTCAGAGATGCAACATACAGATGGACTCGTGACTGAGGGGTGGACTTAGCAATGGACACTATTGCCCACGTTATTCACGAGTGTGAACACTGCACACAGCCTCTTCTGCTCTGAAAGGCTGTTACATGAGATGGAGCCCAACATCATGGACCGGATGGACTCAGCAGCTTTAGAGGGGTTGGTCCATGCACTAAGAAATGACCTCTTTCTCTCTCTCTCTGTCTGTGCGGATGTATATGTATATATATATATAAAAGAGTGATGGTATATTGAAAATGTGGGATCTGAGCATGATGTGAATAGTATGGAATAAGGGGTGGATACTGTCCTGGGTTCAGCAGTAGCAGTCATTTTTTTCCTTCTCAGTAGCTGGTGCAGCGCTGTGGTTTTGACTTTTGGTCTGGGAACGGCGCTGATAACACCGATGTTTTTAGCTACTGCTTAGGATGTTTACACTGACCAAGGACTTTCTGAATCTCATGCTCTGCCCTGGGAGGAGGGGAAGCCGGGAGGAAGCAGAGTCAGGACACCTGACCCAAACTGACCAAAGAGGTATTCCATACCACAGCACGTCATGCCCACTATATAAACTGGGGGCA
>WYDI02013002.1:0-16110 GCA_009867235.2 Psittacus erithacus | reverse complement strand
ACCTCCCATATGAAGACAGGCTGAGAAAGTTGGGGCTGTTCAGCCTGGAGAAGAGAAGGCTGCATGAAGACCTCATAAGAGCCTTCCAGTATCTGAAGGGGGGCTATAGGGATGCCGGGGAGGGACTGTTCATGAGGGGCTGTAGTGACAGGACAAAGGGTAATGGGTTAAAACTTAAACAGGGCAAGTTTAGATTGGACATAAGGAAGAAGTTCTTTACTGTGAGGGTGGTGAGGCACGGGAATGGGTTGCCCAAGGAAGTTATGGATGTTCCATCCCTGGCGGTGTTGAAGGTCAGGTTGGACAGAGCGTTGGGTGACACGGTTTAGCGTGACTTGTCCCTGCCCATGGCAGGGGGATTGGAACTAGATGATCTTAAAGCCCTTTCCAACCCTAACTATTCTATGAGTCTATGATTCTATAACTATCTCAAAATTTGTATCTCTAATGAAAGCATTTCCAACTTGCCATTTGAAAAGTTTAAACGTAAGTGTGAAATGCACATTTAAAAGAAGAAGCAAGAAAGAAAGCGACCTATGGAACACACACTCTTTGGAAGACATATAATAAGTAATTCTAGAAAAATCAGAATGACCGTTTTCTACTGGAAAGTGTGATCAGCTGCTTTGTCAGTCTAGTAGTGAGGGGCATAAAATCAGGTACAATAAAACTTAAAAAAAAAACAAACTAAGAAAAAGAAGAAGAATTATTAGAGCTTCCAAATATGAAGTATGGAAACAGATTGCAGTTTCTTTTGTATGGATATACACAAAACACTGCTTATTCCAATACAGAATTTTTCATTGTAATTAAAGCGGTTTTTCCAGCCTTCCTTCAAACTGGTGAAAACTATCTTGAGGTTTTGGTTTTTGTTAGTGTTTCAAAATACTCTAGTGAAACTTCTCCGTCTGACCATGTGGTATTATTATCAACTCATTGTAAATGTAGCGTCACAAAAGATAGAGATCTAGTTTTAAATACGTAAGTCTGAATGTATGTAAATAATCCCTTTACAATAGAATTTACAAGAATTTAAGCAGATGGGTACAAGATGAGCCATCACTTTCTATTCCAAACAGGGCAATGCTAGACTCTAATTTGTCTTTCATCCGTCTTATATCTGGACTCCAGATTTTTGCTTAGGAAACCAGACAGTTGTACCATGGAACTCTCCATTTATTGATGTATTATTTTATTTTAACATAGAACAATAACCAGACACAAAGATGCTAGAAGGCTCCCATGTATCTGAAAGAGCAGCTGCCACCTGACTCCAAGCTGGACTCACCGATGTTCAAAGCTGAGCCAATCAGTGATGGTCATAGCACCTCTGGGATAACATATTTAAGGAGGAGGGAAAAAAGCTGTGCAACAACAACTGCAGCTGGAGCAAGGAGTGAGAATATGTGAAAGCAACAGCGCCAACAAGCACCATTGTCAGTACAGAAGGAGGGGAGGAGGTGCTGAGGTGCTGGAAAAGAGGCTCCCCTGCAGCCTGTTGTGCAGACCATGGTGTGACAGGCTGTGCCCCTGTAGCACGTGGAAGTCCATGGTAGAGCAAATATCCACCTGCAGCCCATGGAGATCCCCATGCTGCACCAGGGAGATGCCTGAAAGAGGCTGTGACCCCGTGGGTAGCCTGAGCTAGGACCTGTGGCTCCATGGAGAAAGGAGCCCATGGTGAAGCAAATATCCACCCGCAGCCCATAGAGGTTCATGGTGGAGCAGACGCACTCTGTGGAAAGGACCGATGCTGGAGCAGTTCATGAATAATGCTCCATCCATGGCAGTGTTCAAGGCAAGGTTGGATAGAGCCTTAGGTGACATGGTCTAGTGTGAGGCATTTCTGCCCATGGCTGGGGCTTTGGAACTAGATGAGCTTAAGGTCCTTTCCAAGCCTAACCATTCTATGATTCTAAGAACTGTAGCCTGTGGGAAGGACTCACATCAGAGAAATTTGTAGAGAGTTGCCTCCTGTGGGAGAGACCTCATACTGGAGCAAGGGAAGAGCATGAGGAGCCCTCTCCCTAAGGAGGAAGGAGTGGCAGAGACAGTGTGTGAAGAGCTGAGTACAACCCCCATTCCCTGTCCTGCTGTGCTGCTGGGGGTGGGGAGGAAGGTAGAGAGAATCAGGAGAAAATTTAGCCCAGGAAGAAGGAAGGTGTGGGTGGAAGGTGTTTTATGATTTGGGTTTGTTTCTCATTACCCTACTCTAGTTTGATTGGTAATGAACTAAACAAATTTCCCTGAGTCAAGTTTGCATTGCCCACGACAGTAATTAATGAGTGATCTCTCCCTGTCCTTATCTCAACCCATGAGATTTTCCTTATATTTTACTTCTTCTGTCCAGTTGAGGAGAGTAGTGTAGAGCAGCTCTGGTGGGCAACTGGGTCAACTCACCACAGTCCTCAGAAGATTTCTGCAGGATAATACTAGGATAGTCAGATCCCATAGCAATTTGTGATACAGAATCACAGAATAGTTAGGATTGGAAAGGACCTTAAGACCATCTAGTTCCAGCCCCCCTGAAATGGGCAGGGATGCCTCACACTGGACCATGTCTCCCAAGTCTCTGTCCAGCCTGGCCTTGAACATCACCAGGGATGGAGCATTCGCAGCTTCTCTGGGCAACCTATGCCAGCGCCTTACCACCCTCTGCAAGAGATCTAAAGTATTACTATGGGTTGATGAACAGTTAATCTTATTTCTCCATCTGAAATGGCTTTAAAAATAAATACAAGAGTGATCTATGTCTACAGGTAATATGCAACTCTTACAGGTGTTCCTTAAAGACTGTATGCAAAGTATTGCTCACATTTGTGTAATGGCCTATTCCTACCCATGCTACATTTTATGAATAAAGAATCTGCCTGTGTACTGATAAATCATCACTATGTGTGCTCTTAGTTTTTTTTCCAGAGAGCAGCGCAAAGAGGTAACATTAACAAGTGAATAAGGACAAGTATGTATGGGCGCTGAGAACCAACCTTAATTTCTTGTCAGATCCATTTATCTTTCTGCTGATTATTCTTTTAGAATTTAAAGAAAGCTTATTGTCTGGCATTATTTATCATTGTTATTTGGCTGCAGCTGCAATTTAGCACTGCAGCTCTACTGCAGAGTAGTAGTCCACCAAACATAGCTGACTGCAGATACCAAGCTCAATAAACCTAGCAGCAGCAGAGAAACAACAGGAACTTCCACAGCCTCAAAGACTGTGAGCAACAAGCTACTCTCAAGACCTAAAAAAGAGTGACAAGAAAACTAAAGCCAAGAAGAGGATCAAAAAACTGGATTGCATCCAGTATGACAACTTCACAGCATGGCTGCCTGTGGACTATGGCAGATTAGGAAATACTGCTTTTGTACTGTGAGAAGCAGAGCATTTAAAACCTGCAGTGTCTTGTCCTCTCTCAGCTACTATGATGGCTCACTGAGATGACAGAAAACCTCCTGACAGTTGCCCTAATTTACATCTAAGGGATCAGCCCTACAGAGAGTCCATAAAGCTAATTGGTCTACCTCCTTCCTAACACTCTTATCACATTACCACAGCAACGAATAGCTTTTCTGTTACATCATTCTTGATGCTGGAACTGACATATGTGGGCGACAACAGACCAGTGTACAGTATTTCAGCAGTAACATGCCTTGCTGCCTTTTATTCAAAATGCACATTAACTCCAAAACTATTCATTCCTCCAAAAGAGTCTTTCGCCATGTGTAAATATCAGGCAGTCAGCAAAAGTCATGGTACTGCTACATTCAAACCCAGAATTTCATCTTTTTGGATGTTTTAATACACCTGCAGAAGCAGCAAGAGATTTTAAAAGAAGATGTGAGTCAATGCTGTGACTAAGATTGAAACAAAATTGCTTTCCCTCACCCCTTTCCTTAGTACATTACGGATAATTTTCTGCTTTTACTATGTAATGCATGATTTGGTGTTTGGACTACTGACTACATCTGAGAGACACAGGAAGAAAGAGGAGCGTGCAACTAATGATGAGTTTAAGATAATATGAAATTAAGAAAGGAAAAAAAAAATATTCCAAGAGGAAGATGGCTTAGGCTGTAGCATAGCATCCAAAGAAACGTAAGAAGTCTTTCAATTTCCTAAATTTAAACCAAAAAAAGAAAAAAAAAAAAGAAAAAGAAAAAGAAAAAAAGAATGATGAATAATCCTGCATTGACAAGAAAATTTGGTGGGTTAATCCAACAGGTCTCTTACTATTCATTTAAACTTCATTATACTCCATTCTTGCCCTCCCACATTTCATCTCAGAAAGGACAGAGATCCTTTTCAAGCCTCAGAAACACTGACATGAATCATAATAATCCCTTGTATATTGATGATGTAAAGCTTTGTATCCCATTTTGGGTAAGCAAGTCTGTTACTTTGTGCTGACAACAATATTCAGCTGGCATTTTAGTTTTTCTCCTCATATACTGAGACTATGAACTCTCTGGCAGGAGGAAATACATGTAGTGTTATTTTGAAAAAAAAAAGAAAAAAAAAAAAGAAAAAGAAAGAAAAAAAAAGTAAAAAGCCTCATCTGAACCTGAGGAAGCCTCTTTATGATGGCCTAGCTTTGGACACAAGAGTTAGACCAGATGACTTCTGGAAGTAGCTTCCAACCCTTTTCATTCTATGATCTACAATTTCACAAGTATGTTTTGGAACATTTCATAAGTCACTCACATTCTTTCAAAGACTGAACAACAACACTGGAAAAGGAAGAAAAATGAAAAAGGCAAGGAAAATGTTCAAATTTGGCTATGGGAAAATTACCAGAACTGGTCACTAGTGCTTATTTTAATCTTTAACGTTAAATGTGTCACAATTTTTTTCTCTGGAGCTCTTCAAATCTCACAATGCCTGCACCATAGAAATATCAAACATAGAGGAAACAAGGCAAAAGTGTTTCTCTTCGTTCCTTCTATCTTATCCTTGAGTGTGTACTTGATGAGATGGAGATGGGAGAGCCAAATATGACATCATCTGCAATGATGGACAAGTTAACAAACCTTTTTAGGGTCATAATGGCCTGAAATAACATCGTCACTGACATATCTTCCAGGCAGTGATATTCTTTTCACACATACAATGAAAGAAAATCTTCTTTCTTTACCCTTTCCATCCTCTTTCTCCTTTGTCAGGAAGCTTCTTTTTGTCTCTTTGCCACTGGGTGTTGACAGTGAGCTAATCACCAGCTGCAACTCAATAATTAGTCTGTGGTGCAGACCCAGATGGCCCGATTTCCACCTAGGGCTTTTGCCAGCAGTCTTCCGGTGTTTTAGTGCTTCTAAAAGTCTGAAGCAAGTCAACAGTAGGGCACTGCAGCTGGGATGGAATTTAGACCTCAGTGCAATCCTGCCTAGAGAATGGATTGTTATTTGATTTCATTCAAAGTTTTGACACCACTGAACCCACAGTTCTTAATAAGTAATTTCAAGAACTCTCAGCCCACCAGAAACACAGTTCCTAATCTAGAAGATTTTTTTGCCAAGGCCAAACTGCTTCCAATGTGCAGCACAGTCTTCTTTCCTAAATTCATTCAGACAATTAAAACAGACATGAAGAGATTTTTTTTCTGTTTCCTCTTGTTCCACCTTGTGTGTAATCGGATAGAAAGTACATTTAATCTCATCTGAGAAGAAAGTTTTGGTTTTAGGTAAAAATGCAATTATTTTCTAAAGCTTGCAGCATTTGCTTTTCACTGGCTATATTGGAGCCCTGACATTCCTCTCAGCTCCAGGGTTTACCATTATTAAGTAGATACTTTTTTGTGTAAAATTTGTAAAGGTTTTTACAAAAAAAACCCCAAGCAACAACCCCCCCAAAAAAAAAAAAAAAAACCAAACAAAACCCCAAACCAAAAGAAATCTCAAAATAACCAACCAACCACGCAAAAAAACCCAAACTACCTCCCCCTCCCCAAAAAAAAAAAAATAATAAAAATAAACAAAAAACCAACCAACCAACAAACAACAATCCAATAGGAAGAAAAAAACCACCTGCAAGGAAGAATTATTTTATTGTGTGCATTGTACTGTCTGTAGAATTCCACAGTTAAAATCAGCTTCTGAATTTCCAGGTTCTAAACATCAGAACATAAAGGAAAGAGAAGCATTTTGGTGAAGCTGCGACTCAGTTTCTTTCCTTACCTCCCTGAGGATACAGTTGCACTGCCATACCCAGAAGATTTCTGAGTGCCTTGGATTCCAGGTACTTGGTTATATGGCGTCCCAGCTCTGTATGTTCCCGGCCAGAACAGAGCATTTTTTCTGCCTCAGGCTTGAAAAGGAAACCTGAGTACAGAAACCAGATGCAGGCTGTTACATGCACTAATTTCATTGGAATTCCACTTCTGATTTGCGAGAATTAACTGGAAATACTATTCTCCCAAAACATTAATTTAATGCCTTGTGTGTTTTCTCAACTCCCTCTTCGTATGAGGAAGACAATATCATTTCTCCTCTTACTCTTTATCTGTCCCGCCTATATGGACCCTTATCTTGTAAGACAAGACTCTGTAAGTGTAAATATATTTGATTACATTGACATCAAGCACAAAATCAGATGAACAGTGGAACTACTCAGAAGCTTGTAGTTAACTGTCTGCATAAGCGTTTCCATGATGTAGGTCTCAGACTGTAAATAGTGCAACGCAGAAACACTCTCTTGTTAAGGCGTGTATTTGCCCAAGACAGAGGATTTGATCTAGACTAAGCATTACTACTACCAGTCACTACTAACAATGAATCTAATATTCATAATTACATGGAACTGAAAACTGTGCAACTGTATTTGGACAAATCTAATTTACTTGATAATCGACTTTGTCAGTACCATTAAGAGTTTTTTGCAAAGGTCAGGCAGGACACAAACTCATTTAAAATGACTATTTACATTCATTTCTTTTATTTCCCCAAAGGCATGAATAAATTGCTTATAAATTTTAGCTTTTCATTTTTGCCTGAATAATATATAAAGAACTCATGACAGCATGTTTTATTACTTCTAGAAGTGAGCATGAGTCTAATGGTCTCTCACATGCTGTTTTTTAAAAACACATAAAGCTCTATTAATGTGAAGTACATGCTTTAATTCTTCAGTATCTGGAGTGTATTAGCTAATTACTCCCTTCTTTAACTAAATTTTCATGCTTGATGTAAGTTCCATTTCACTTTTTTTGAGACTTGCTAGTTCTTTTCTTCTGAAATAAGTAGAGAATAACTGAGATCTTTTTCTCTTCACAGTCATTGTTCAGATGGTTAACTTGTATGCATGTTTTGTGTTTCAAGTCTGTCGATTGAATCTGGATATTTCAGATCCTTAGAACGTGTTCTAAGTACTACGTTACTCTGCATTTTAAGATTTTCATCTTTCCTTCTTTTCCAGACAGAAGAAAAGTATTTCTCGTTCTGTAGAAATACATCCTTATTTGGAAAGTGCTCAGTTCTGCTATATATTATTATAATTTTTCAATAGCTTTTACTTTTCATGAAATTTTAATTACGTAATCATTTGTCATATATCTATTATTTTATATGTTAAAATTAAGGAGAAACTTTCTTGAGAAAGAAAACCAATATGTACAGTTAATGTAAAGCACGTGCATTAATTTGATAATATTTTAAAGACAGGAATATAACTTCTCCCTCAGGCTGCCTTGACTCCATCCCCTTTGTACTTCATACTTCTCTTACATATTGTTATCAAAACCAAGTAGTGTCACCAGCTGTCAGAGGAAGTGCTTCTATTATTTTCTTATTATCTGATTGCACATGCTTTATTCATTGATAGGTACACATTAATTTTCTTTTTCAGCTTCCATTAAGTCTTAGTGGTTTTTTCTACCCTCTGTGTCATTTTAATGCTCCTTTCCCAAGTTTTCTATTCTATTATGTTACACCTCTTCTGCCATTACCTTTTGTGTTCGCTTTTGTTCTAGCCCTGAGTATTAACAGATTGAGAGACACTGTATCACTTCTACCACATTTGTGGTGAATGGAGTCCCTGACACACCTATCAATTTACTGATATTGAACAACACAGTCTTTCATTTAAAACCAGTGATGCATTTTATCGTTGACATGTATTGTCTGCGGAAACGCTACTCCTGCCAGTTGCCTTCAGTTTCCCATTCTATAGCAGATAAAACTCTTTTTCATGTAAGGTGCTTTTAAGAGCAGTGGACGGCTGTTTTGACACATGGATACTCTGGAGTCTCTAGGCACTGGAAGACAAAAACACCTATAATGGATTTTTTTTTCAGTCTATAGTGATACCAAAGAGTACTCACTTTGATGAGGCTTCATATTTCATCATCCGTGCCCATTTTTTGTCACTATAGTGAGTTTAGGTTTTCAACCTTATGAACAAGAGTTCAAGTTGAAGCCCAGAGTTTAGAAGGTTGTACACTATTAGGGAGCTTTTCCCCTTAATCCCTTCCATGCAGAACTTTTATTTCTGTTTCATCAGGAAAAGGAAATGCAGGAAAATACAGGCACAGCTTTTCCTTCAGGTTTCAGCTCCGTCCTTTTATTCAATAATCAAAGACTGCAACTATGGACTCTCACCCACTTTCAGTCATGGTTCTTACTTTCTCAGTCAATAGGTCTCCTTCATTACATTGGTCTCTCCCCCTAATGCCTTCATTGTTCAGCAGCTCTTTCCAAGGAAACCCACAGTTTCCTCTATTTCTCTACTCATTTTATTTAGGCTGTAGGCTTTTACAACAGATATTTCTGGCTGTTTCTTTGATTACATACTTAGCTTCTTCATTGTTATAATTGGAATCAAGTTTGACCTGGCGATTCCTTATTTTCTCTGTTTGTGTCCGTCATACCTGCTTATTTCTGTCTAGAATAGGAAAAAATGTTGCCAAGATAATGTATGAAAAATTTCAGGAAATTGCATCTACATTCCCAGGAATATTCAGGTATTTCAGTATCTGTTTTCACCAGTAATCAGGATCAAAAGCCAAATACTGCCATTTTTATTCAGAGGCAAAAAGTAGATTTAGATCTATGCAAAAAAATTTATTAAATATGTCAACATCAACTTGAAATTAGGATGCCCACTTCAAATTGCCATATTGTTTTTAAATTATATCTAAAGTTATTAATTTGAAATTAAATACTTTGTCCAAATCAAAATTAGACCAAAACAATTTGTAAGTTCAGAAAATCCCACAGAATATTGTAATGTTTCACTACAGTGGAAGAAGGAAACTGCAACATAATTGCGTAATTTGGAAAAATATATTTTGGTACTTTTTTTTTTTTTTTTTTACTATTAAGATATTTTTTCAGCAATGTAATGGATTCTATGTCAACAAAACTGGACTGTGTAACTCATAATGTGTCTTGGCTGAATGCTGTTGATCCCATCTGTTAGCAGGGAATTACTGGGAATTCAAGATTCCTACCAGAAACAGACCAGGTTTTCATGATACAAATGAGAAGAATTTACTTAACAGCTAAATGTCACAATATAAGAAAACAAAGAACATTAGAGAACTCAAACACATAACAACTTCTTGTGCTATAGTGTTGTTTAGGAAACTTATGTATATAGCTAAGGATAGAAAATTAAAAAAAAAAAAATGCACTGTGTGAAAACTGTGGAATATAGATTCTTTCAGGGGAAAAAAAATTAGAAAAGTTGTATACAAAACTACACAACTTACCTAATTTAAGTACCTAAGTTCAAATTTGGGAAGCTGCATAAGAAAAACTCTTTGTTAGCAGAAATTTAAGAGCAGAATAATGCAATTGGAATGTTATACCATGTTTTGCTATTTTAAACAGAAATTATCTCAATCTATGTAGGATAATTGACATCATGTCTTAATCTAAATACTGTAACTGATTATTAAGGAAAATCACAGTATGCGCTGTTCTCAGGCCTGCTAAAAAATTAGGACTGAATGACTGATCTGCAAAGCTATCTGTTAGTTTTGACAATGATATAAGGACCAACCATTCTAGAAGTTTTGAAATGAAATTTGTAAATGCTAAGACCAGGATCCTGAGTAATAAAACAGATAGAACTAGTGCTGCAAGGTATCATCAAGCAGTAAATTATAAATTGGTCATCAGGTCAAATACTAAAATCATAATAGAAAGAAAATTATGGAATAATACATTAATTTTCAGAAGGAAGAAAACTCCCAAGGGTAACATTTTTAAGATAGAATTGAGCCATGATGAGTTTAAAAGGCAGCCACAGCAACACAATGTGTTGACCATCAATCATCCTGAGAATTGTGTCATTTTTTAGATCTTTATATTCTCAGATGAAATTATAAGAAGAAATGCCCTGAATAATACTATGGCCCAATACCAGGCATGCTTTCCTAGATTCCAAGATTTTTTTACCAGACAATTCATGACAACACCACTGTGGATGCCATTTTAGCTTATTTCAATAAGCAATGGAAATTTAAGAATAAGAAGGTCATAGAAAACAATATACTTATATGAATGGAATCGATTTGGAGTAAATTGAAGTTACCATTAAGTAAAATTGGCTTATGTGTAAGGTGGTTTTATTGTTTTTACATGAAATAGAAGACTGTGAAACTAAGGGATGAAACTCAAAGGCTTACCACCCTAAGACAAAATCTCTCTCAAAAAAAAGATGAGTTTTTGTACTGCCAGCAAGGGGAAATAAATTCCAGGGACAAGGTCCACAATTAGCTGCATTTCTCACACCCTCAAAATCAAATTGCATAAATGTAGTAGGAAAGAATCAGAAACAAAACCTGTATTTAAGGAGTTAATCTAGCATGGTCACACTGAGTGCTATCTCGTATTGTGAGATAATGGTCACAGAGACATGCAACCTTCTTCTCTCCTACTTGGCTTGGTATTTCTTGAAAGAACCAATTTAATTGAACAACCACTCCAGCCTTACTGCTTTTTACATAAATTAGTTTATTCAGAACTAGACTGTATGTTTTACACTGTACTAGCCAGAGACTCACAAAATTTCTGTCTAGACAGTACCATCCATACATTAATTTTTTCCACAGAAATCTCACAGGAATTAGTTAGACCTCTGGAAACTAGGTTTATCCTAAGATCTTCAGAGTCCTTTGGAAAACCATACTGGTCAGAATCATTCTTGGGAAGTCCAAGGGCCTATTCGCTATTTCGCGTTACACAAGCAGTCTGGTTCCCTCAAAGGATGTGTTACTATGAGACGCCACAGATCACTGGAACATGTTTCTTATGAGGAGACATTGTGAGAGCTGGGCCTGTTTAGTCTAGAGAAGAGAAGACTGAGAGAGAACCTCATTAATGCATATAAATATCCCAAGGGCAGGTGCCGGGAGGATGGTGCCTGACTCTTCAGTGGCCCTGTGACAGGACAAGAAGCCATGGCCACAAACTAAAGCACAAGAAGTTTCACTCAACATGAGGAAGAACTTCTTTACATTGAGGGTGGCAGAGCACTGGAAGAGGCTGCCCAGGGAGGCTGTGGAATCTCCCTTTCTGGAGATGTTCAAAACCCACCTGGATGCGTTCTTGTGTGACCTACTCTAGGTGGCCCTGCCTTGGCATGGTGGTTGAACTAGATGATCTCCAGAGATCCCTTCCAACCCTAATGATTCTGTGATATTTCTCAGCATCATACATGGGGAACAACCACAACAAAAATAATCCAACAACAAAAAAAGCAATTTGGTTCAAGCAATAGCTTTTCCTAGAGGTACTACAAATGTCTCTCTGCAAAATCAACAGGAAACAAACATGAAGTAGATGCTGTCCACACTAATTCTGCCATGTAGTTAATTGAAACTTTAAAATAAAAAACGTGTTTCTTATCTGGAGGCACATGTCTGAAGTTCAGAGACACTTGGCCTCACAGCTGGTCAAAGAAAGTTGCAGAAGATCTGAGCGCCTCCATTCAAGCAGTCGTCTGCAGACAGCAGATGGTCAGTCTTGGCTGACATTCCTCCTAGCCACCAGAGAAGATTCTATAGTGCCTGCTGCAGTTTAGAAAATCATTGAGCTGACTGAAGAAAGACCTGGAAGCAAGAAATCCTCTTATAAAGAATTCTACATTAAATCACTGAACTGCACCATAATCCAGCAAGTAAATTACTAGCGCTGCAGAGTCATTGTAGCTAAGTATCATATTCAGCAACAGAGAATATCTTCCTATACTACATGAGGAATCAATTACAAAGAACTTAGGTGTAAAACATTACATGTAAAACACACTTCTTAAAATTTTTGTATTTCATGATCATGGAACTTTTCTGTAAGAGAAAGGTTTCCATGTTTGTGTGGACACTGCCCAAGGCATTGCACATATTTCTAAGATGCAGAGGAAGAAAAGAAAACAACAATTTCTGCTTGATCTACTCTAAAAGGAATTTGAATTAGGAATTTACAGCTAAAATATACAGTTAGACAAAAGTTATCTATTTGGAGAAAATATATCTAAATGTTGAAGAGGTGTTCAGGAGACCTGGTCTCATTCATTGTTTTGACACTGTGTAGATTTAGACAAATCATTTAAGCCATATCCTCAGCAATTCTGAGATGAAGAAATATTCTGACCTGGTATGCGCAACTGAAATTGTTGCCTGCAGTATACCTGCGTAAAGGGTTGGAAATGTATACACAGACACGCTTTTCGTCAGAATAGGGTGTCTTTCCCCCTTCTGAGCTCTACAAATAGATCTCTCCTATCTATTTAAACTGAAAATCTGCTTCAGGGCAGAGACTTCCTTTTGTTCTGATTGTATAAATATGTTAAAGGCAGAATTTAATTTCATTTGGGATACTTAGGTGCCACTATGAATTATAACTGAAATTTACTTCTCTGCTTATACTTGGGTAAGTTATGGGGGGGGGGGGGGGGCGGGGGGGAAATTGGCATTTACTTTCCTGTCTTTCAAAGTGTATTTTGGCATTAGGGTGTTTTTATTGCTAAACTTTCATCACAAGATATATAAAAAGTAAAACCAGGAAAAATTAATGAAATTTAATTTTTACTTTGAAAAGTGACATTTTAATTTACACAGATGCAGAAAAGGCAGAATTAAACATCTGAAATTTTCAGTTAAGCTAGTTAAAATAAATTCTTCCTGGAAGCAATTTGTTAACAAACATCTTTGAAATACCCAGAATTTCAAGACTTATTTGATTTCTAGCACAATATCTTTCACTCAGGGAAGCTCAGGGTCTTAGTGGTATAGTAAATCATTTGCCAGCTGAGAGGAAGCCAGATGTTCATAAAACTTCTTTGCTGTTGAAGCTTTTAAGAGATATTTTAGCTATGTACCAGAATTAGCAATTAGTATTCAGGAAGCCACTCTTCAAATGCCAGTGGTGTAAATGTATTTGGTCTAAAAATTATTCACATGCAAGTGAGAGGTGCAAAAGCATCAACTAATCCCTAAGTGCCGTGGAAAAGAAACTTAGTTAGTTAGACTTTAATTAGCACTTAGCAGTAATTTAATGAATGCAGCCTTAAAGCATCATCCATCAAACTGTAACTAGTGTTATTACTGGTTTAAAAACTATGTATTAAGAAACAGGTTTAAAATAAAAACTATAGAACAGCAGCAGGGAACTGCGGCACTATGACTCCAGGTCTGTGAGTCTGTCATGTCTGGTAACCTTAGGAAATCAAGTTCTGTGAAGACAACTGTGGTATAACTTACTGGAAGTGAGCTGAGGGTTGCTGTAATTCTTTGAGTCCTGAGAACTGTAAGATGAGTTCTTGAATTATCAAAGATGAATTTATGACACTTCAATTAACTGCTGACATTCATTGAATAATTATTATTACCTGTTAATTGGTTAAAATATTCCAATAATTTGTAATCACCCTCAGAGCCTTACTCAAATCACATTGCTGAAATATGTATTAATGCTCATAATACCCATAAGGTGCTGCTCTGCTTATAGTCTGCACAGCATACACCAAACATTTAATAGGAGTAGCACTCTTTCACTGAGATCACACTGATTCAGCAGCCACAGGCACTTCACAGCACCAGGGTTGCAAAATGAAGTATTTATTAAACCAGCTTTGCAATATAAAATCATGGCTACAGGTATGTACTTAGATTGCTTTTACGTGAATTTGTCTTTGTAGAACAAAGTGCCAGCTATATATCTGAAATCCAGATAGGGAGGAAGAGGAGGCCACAGCCTATGTCCAAATATTTTTGGCCAAGTATGCAAACTAAAAATTTTGTAGAATTTCAGAACTTGTTATAAAATTGTTTAGTAGATCACTATAATAAGTAAACTACATTATTTCCTGTATTCATTTTTTTAATCAGCAAAAGCAGTGCACATTGACAAAATAGTGCTTTTTTTAATGTTTTAGTAAGCCTGCTGATAAAATGGGAAGATACATACCCTTAAACTTTCTTACTCTGCTAGTCTAGAATCACAGCATCTTTATTAAAGTTTGCTAACATTACCAGTGTTTTGAATATACAGACAGTACTGCATTTTACTTAAACATTTTCATTTCTAAGTTACCTATCACATTATTACTGTAAATATTCTTACAGCATAATATCCTCTTAAAGAAAACAAACCAAAACACCAACAAGCAACAGTCAATACAAACCTGCTTTTAGCAGAAAGGCCAGGAAGAAAATATCAGCACCTGGAAGTAGGTTTGTGACTATCTGAGAATATAGATAACACTAATATGGTATTTGGAAAGAATGATTTAGAGGAAAAGATGGAATTAGATCTCAAGAAATGCCTGCTCCAAATGGTCACTGTTCTTACATTTTGCATAATAACAAAAATCTAATATAGCCATCTGGCTTTAAGCATCTTGTGAATAACTTAAGGAACTGAAAGAGGTAAGAGACTCTTCGGTGAAGCTCTGAATACTTTCAGTGAATAGTGGCCCCTGAACTTTTGATTTGCTGACTAGGATCCTTGCTAAAATCCTCTCTTGAAGACTGCTTCTCCAGTCCTGGATAGGGAATGTAGGAAGATTGGAAAACTATCAACAAAACAGAAGAGAAAAATATCACTAATCCTGCCTTCCCTTCCACATGTACCTGAAAGCTCAGTTTGATACCTAAGTTCAAAGTACGTAACAACACAGATTTCAGATGAATCCTTAAGGTGACCTGTAGTCTGTCTCCATGCCACACTGAAGCTGTAGAGTTACTGTGACAGTTTTGCTACCTGCTTTTACACACTATCTTTTGCAGAATCTTTCCACTTTTACTTCTACAGTTGATGTAGTTCCTTTTGGTTCCTTTAGACCCACAGCTCAATGAAGCTGAGCAGCATAGTGAAGAACTTAGCTCAGTACAATGCCTCTGAATATCACTGGTATTTTAGCTCAAGCACCTTAGAAGATCAGCTGTATAAGAACATTTCCAGAGAATCTTTTATTTAGTCAAAATCAGAATTGTTTTTCTTTAAATGTACACCTAAAGTGCCTCCAAGCATTTTAAAACCTGCAAACCTATTATTCTTCTGCCCCTGCTCTAAAATCACTTCAGTAGTGACACCTGGCTTTAAGAACAAATGTATTCCTGCACTTGTTCAAGTGCTATGTCACATCCCAGTAAACCACTAGAAGAAATTTCGATCTCCACAGGCTGTGTCATGGTTTAAGCCCAGCCACGCAGTCTCTCACTCACTCCCCTCCTTCCTCCCTCAGCTCACAGAGAATATTCAAAAGAATACAACTCCCACAGGTTGAGATAAGAACAGGCCAGTAACTAAGGTATAACACAAATCACTGCTGCTACCACCAATATCAACGACAAGGGAAATAACAAGGGGAGAGAATACAACTGCTCACCACACCAACACCTAGCCCGACCCCCACAGTGATCTAGCCCTTCTGGGAAACTCCCAGTTTACACACTGGGCATGACGTGCTGTGGTATGGAATACCTCTTTGGCTAGTTTGGGTCAGGGGTCCTGTCTCTGCTTCCTCCAGGCTTCCCCTCCTCCCTGGCTGAGCATGAGGCTCACAAAGTCCTTGATCAGACTAAACATTTGAGCAATAACTAAAAACAACGGTGTTACGAGTGCTGTTCCCAGGCCGAAAGTCAAAAACACAGCACTGCACCAGCTACTAAGAAGGAG
>WYDI02012998.1:0-13280 GCA_009867235.2 Psittacus erithacus | reverse complement strand
CAGGTTGGACAGAGCCTTGGGTGACATGGTTTAGTGTGAGGTGTCCCTGCCCATGGCAGGGGTGTTGGAACTAGGTGCTCTTAAGGCCCTTTCCAACCCTAACTATTCTATGATTCTATGAAATCCTGAACTCCTGGAGACCAAGAGGAGAGACCCCATTCTCTTCCAGGGGTATAAGATTTTACCCAAACAGGCTGAGCTGGCTTATGCTCAGCCTGGCAGAAGCCAGGAGACATGGGAGCTGAATGCACTTTGCCTTCTGAGATTAGAACTGGAAAGTGTAATATTTTACCTCCATTTCAATTATGATCAGATAATTTAGATGTTTCTCTTCCTCTCTTAAACACCGTTTCAAAGAAATTTGCTGGGATTCAAGTCAAACCATCTCTGATTATGCATTGGAAAAGTAGGATCTCAGCTCATGTAAACATGTGGAAGGTAATGAATGAAATGAGTGTACAGATTTACTCACTAGCAGATGTGGAGGTAGAACTCCAAACATTATTACATTTACTTGTTTCACGCTCTGGTTTTGTACTACTGACTTAATCTTTTGAGACTGCTCAAGAATGAGGGCAGTGAAAGGAGATGAGTGGAGCAAAGATGCAAGTGTTAGAATTCAGGTTGTCCGTGCTGGTTGTAGCCACTAGAAATAAAACAGAAATGAAACAGGAAAGCTGATGATCTGTTGTTAGAGCTCATTGGCTTCACATATGACTAGAACATCTGCTGTGCATTTCCTTCATATCAGTTTTCATTTGCTTTCTTGCCCCTGCCATCTGTTAGTATATCAGGTCAAAGACAAATGATAGGTCTCTGCACCGTAAGTTATTATGAGCCTAGACTGCAAATAAAGATGCAGGGAGTCCTGGAAAAAAAGACATGGGGTCTGGAAGGGCTCGCTAGCCTGAAGAAAAACTGCCTATGGATAATTTAGCTATACAGCAGCCAAATATAACACAGTTCTAGGCAATTTATTTAAGAGACATAAACAGTGAAAAGAAAGAGCAATTTAGGGAGATCTAAACCAATTGTAAAGTAAAAGAATCACACAGGCATTTTAGGTATATGTTGAAGAAGGACCAAACCTGAGATTTATTGCGTTAGTAAGCAGTCTTCCTATGACAAGAGAATGAAGATTCACATATTTGGTTTTAATTGTCAAGTTCTTGATTTGGAACTGTTCTGAAGCAGCAGAAGTGAATGTTATGGGAATGTATTTGGGGAAAGAGACAGCTTAGAGGCTGAGATCATGACATGGGCAAAATTTGCACATTGAAGCCAAGTATCCTGCTTGTTGTTAGACATTGTCTTTCACAGGAGACATCTGAGAACTTGCAGAGGTGTCATTAGTTGACCCCAAACACCCATCAGCCAGCACTCATCAGCCTTTCCATAAGCAGATGTGGCCCATCCTGAAAAACTACCTGCCTTTCTTCTATCAAACCCAACTGAAATTTAACAATGGAAGTGGTAAATCCTGCCTAGGAGTTGCCATTGCAAAGCCTGACCTTGTAGGCTTTCTCCAGGTATTTTCACATCCTCCCATCCTGACAAAATACAACTGAGTCACTTTTATTCTTAAAATAATGCTACCAGAAGGATAAAAGGGAGTTTTAAACAAGGATTTGCTTCTAAAGTACTGCCCTAGGAAATGAGCTGGCTTTCAAAACGTTGTTCTCTCACTCAGAAATTAAAAGCCATGTCTTCCTCTTCCTGTAAGCCTTTCCCAAACATCAGTATTTGCATGCACTTCTAATCCTTACTGTGAAAGACAGTTTCCTAAATACCAGATTTTTGAAACCAAGAAGCGAGAGCAATGACCATGCATTGTAGTTGGTGTCTACAGTGCTCTGATAAAGAGAAAATGTTTCCAGAATCACTACTATTTTTAAGCCTTTAACTTACTCATAAATTCAATGCAAAACAGAAAAGGTACTGAAGCTGCAAACAAGGAATCTTCACCCAAGAACAGTAAAAATAAAAGATGAGTTTGATTGTTTCTCAGAAACATAGGCGCTTTGTCTTAGATTTGGCTCCTGGTGGGTGAGGGATCAATGGTGCCTGGCTGAAACTCCAGCTGCGCCCTCTGCATCAGTGGGTGTAGAGTGACCATTTTGGTGTTTACAGATTATCTGTGAAACTAAGGTCCAGGTTAATATGACATCACAGCAGCACTCACTGACAAAACCTGCATGCAGTAGCCTGGCTCTTAAACTTCTGCTCAGATCAAGCACAATGGCTCATATATGTGTGTGTGTTGAAATAGACAACAACAAATGTCTTATACACCTCAAATGCCTCTTATCTCAGGTCTCTTATGGTGCCACCAGGAAAATAGTTTGAATGCATCCTTTTTCTTTTGAACATCTGATAGGAAGATAGTTACCCTGAGCTGGCTAAGGCAATAAATTTACATATCCAAATAATGTGCTTTATCTTGTCATCATAGTATATGTTCTGTCTGTAGTTTTACACATCTCTTATTCCCTGTAGAAAAAAGGGAGGCTATTTAGGCAGTTAGTGTTAATATCTTTTCTTATTTGCCAGATGAAAAGTTAAATAAGAAATTAAGAAATGAGAAAGAACACCAATAGGAATGGAATGCAGAATTTGTGTTAAATCTTTCTGCCACAGAAATTTCAGATTTCTTCATAAATCTTTGAGCTTTAAAGAAGGCTATGGCTATCAGCACTGGACACAATGTTAATTAACTATATTTACCCACCAAAAGCAAAAAACTAATCGCAAACCCCTCAGTTGATATGATGATGGATCTGGAGGACATCTGAGATTTGTTACCAAGTTCTTTGGAATCATATTTATCTAAATTAAAGAGCTGGCAAAACCATGCTGCAGGACCATTTTGCTGCTTTGATTCCATAATATGGTTAGGAGACTTTGTAAAGCTAATTTTCTGCAGTTAGCATGGCTTCTCTGTTCCCCTCTTCCATCTATGCATACCAGACTAAGCAGCAAGCCTCCTGTTTTCTGCTCCTGAAGGCTACCTGAGCTGTCTTTTGTGCCAGCTGTAGGACATGAGACTTGCATTGACCATCTACAGTCAATCTAGAGTTTCTCTTGCAGCCTGTAATTGAATTACTCTCAGATATGTAAGCTGATTTTTCCAGTGGATAAAGGGACTGAGTTATTTCCATTTAAGTTGACAGTGTCTCTGTGATGGTAAAAATGGGAACCTGGCTTTGTGTCAGCTGAGGACAGTGGCTTTGTGAGTGAGTTTATGAATTTTATCAAGACTAGGGTGACTGAGATCAAAAATAGGGGTCAAGCCAAAGCTCACTATTAAGCTTTCAAGATCTTGTAACTGTATCTGCTGAATACTCATTAATACATAACTGCATGGCTGCATTAAGACACAGTAGTTACTTAATTGTTAATACCAGCTGTGAAAATCATGAAGTCTTTAACAGGGCTCCTAGATGAATCCTTAGCAGTCATGAATGGTAATGTCATAAGATTATTTTAACCAGAAAGGCTGTAAATATGGCTGTCATCTGTGCTATATTGTTTCCTTAGCTCAATTCCCTCTGAAGAGAGAAGTCACTGAGCAGCTTCTGTGCCCAGGGAGAGCCAGCTGAAGTGTGAAGGTACATTCTTGCCTCTCTTTGTTTGCCTGTTTTCCTCCTTGTGTGATAACTAGCTGGTAAATACGGGAAGCTTCACATGTCCGATCACATTACAAGTGCTGCAGTTGAAAATGCTGCAATGGGCAAAAGATAAGAGGTTAGTATTACTTAGGGAAAAGGAAGAAAAATTATTGCAGTTGAACCAGTCAAATTTGAAAGGGCAATGAAAGGGGTAAGAGAGAGCTGCTTCTAATGGAATCCGTGGAGTGAAATTCTCATTGCACTGAGCAGAGATGCAGGACTGAAAATGAAGGTTAACAGAGAGCACAAAGAAAAGGTGGAATATAATTGAAGTTAATGAGTCCAAAGTGATCTTAATTAGACTAGCTAACTATGTAATTTTCCTTGGCATTCATTTCAACATAAGACCTAGCACTGGAAATTTAGAGACTAAAAGTTTACACAGTGTCTTGGACTTTTGCTGCTACTTTTTTAAGGAGAAGAGGGAAAGTTGAGAGCATAAAGGCATAATTATTAGATGAACAGCCATTGAGAATAACTAAGTGGAGGAAGGCCGGTGAATAAATCCTTACAGACTAAACTCAGTTTTTGTAAGAAGATAATGTCCTGATATCTGATCAAGGGGTGAAAGTGAGATGTTTTAAATTATAGAGTAAGAATTGTAGAAAGTAGCATCATGGAAGTAAAGTAAATTAATAGCTATCACTGGACTTGTAACAATTTGAAAGCCACTTTTACAATGAATACTTTTGTTGACTTTCCTTCACGAATATATTGGGATACAAAAGAATAGTTTCATAGTTATGAATGTGTGTCTGCTTCAAACCCGGTGTGGCTGTTGAAAGATCAGACTTTCTGAACCCAGCATCTAATGTCTTGATGGAATCACAACAACAACTCTAAGGCCTCCCAAGCCTTGATTTACAATGATAGTCCCTTGTGTGTCGCCAGAAGAAGCAGTACTGAATGTTGGAGAGAGTGCTGCTGTGCTAGGATTGCTGAGGTTCTTAGAATCATAGAATAGTTTGCATTAGAAAGGATCTTAAAGATCATCTACTTCTAGCCCCCCTGCCACAGGCAGGGACACCTTCCACTAGACCAGATTGCTCAAAGCTCTGTGCAGCCTGGCCTTCAACGTCTCCAGAAATGGGACATCCACAAGCTTCTCTGGGCAGCCTGTGCCAGTGCCTCACCACCCTCACAATGAAGAATTTCTTTGTAATATCTATCGAAATCTCCACTCTGTCATCTTGAAGCTATTCTCCTTGTCCTGTCACTAAATGCCCTTGTAAAAAGTCCCTCTCGAGATTTCTTATAGGCCCCTTTATAGGCTGCTCTAAAGTCTCCCCAGAACTTTCCCTTCTCCAGACTGAACAACCCCAGCTCTCAGTTTGTCTTCATAGGAGAGGTGCTCCAGGCCTTTGATCATATCTGTGGCCCTCCTTTGGCTCCTACACCTTCCTGCTCATTTTCTGACCTGCAACTTGAAGTGATGACTGTCAAAAAAACCCTGAAAAATGCATTTATTTTAAAGCTGCTTAACTCTTTCCAGTGTTTCCAAACCAGATGTGTTAAAGCTCTCTAATTCTGTGGAGTTGCATCCATAGCCAGCGTAATGGTACGGAGGATCAGGATGGACAATAAGTTGCAAACATTTATTTAATTGTAGAATGACCTGAGGGTGAGATAAAGAGGGAAAGTCTCAAACACAGATCTGTTTGGTGCTCACTGAATAAGTATATCATCAGTTCTCTACATGTTTGAACTTCATGCAAATTGCCACTGTTTCTAAACTACAGCTTTGATTGGGGTTTGCTGAGAAACATACTGTTTTATTCAGTGCTCACAAACCTAAGCAGTCTAAATAAATGAAGGAAGCAAGCTATACTCAAATATCCATAGCATGAAACTGCTTTTGTGGTCATGCCACAGTCTGACAGGGTCAACTGGCAAATGGATAAAACGAGTGGATCATGTAGCCTTTGCCAGTGCTACTTAACGTATTTTTTTCTGTCAAGGGAAATGGTCACAATCTTTCATCCACAGTAAAACAGCTACTGCTTGCAGTATGTAGTAGGCATCAGCTTTTAGTGTGTTACATTTAAGGGGAAGTAATGTTGCAAAAAGTATTTGTCCAGAGAAAGACGGGGGATTGAAAGAAACGGCTGTTGCTTTGAGACAGATTTCTGGTTAAAGAAGGAAAAGAGCTGAGCGATGCTTGTGCCAGCATTCCTTTGGGGCTCCGGCTCTTAAAAACTCAGCTATTGATGTGTTACTTTGCTCAACATGGGGAACCTTGAAGTCACAAAAACAGTTGGTAGATTGTCAAGAAAATGCTGATGATGTTGATCAGAGGTAGTTGGTGACATGGTAGTTTGAAGTGGGTAAAATTCTGAGAGCAGTTAGAGTTTGAAATGAAAACTGCAGGGAGTGTCATAGATGCTCAGTACAAATGATGAAGGAGTATGTGGGGAGGAAACAAAGTGCTCTGTTAGAGCTGGTGAGTTTTCTTTGGGAAATGATGAGTTGCAGTGGTGGTGTGGGTTCCAAATAACTGATAAGGTCAATTTGTGAATAGCACTGCAGAAGGAAAAACCAAACAACTTGGAATGAAGTAAGTATTTGTTGTCAAGTGTCAGATTAGACAGCTGTTCAAATTATGTTGACCTCCATCTTTATTTCTTCAGATACCATCCCTTCAGCACTGAGCAGATGTGATGTTACAGGCAGCTCTGGGGTTCCTTTGTCCTTAAATCTGAAAGGACTGCAAGTCTAATATGTGTGGCACACTACTTTGTGGGAAAGCAACCTCATTAATCACAGAACTGCCAAAGGCAGGGTCACAAGAAGGGTACCTGGGTGATTGAGTGGGAACTGACACAATTGCCATCCTACAGAGCGCAAGGAGTAGCAATGAGTGAAGTATTGTACAAGCAGTGATAGGACCTGTAGGCTCAAGTAGCAGTAAATTCCACTTTTGCTCTATGTACTCCTGAGATGAGGAATGGGTCTGTATTATACCCCACTTCACTAATTTGGGAGATTGTGAGTGCAAGGTAGGGAGTGAAGGTAAAGAGACTGTCTTTCTTGAAACTAAACTAGAGGCCATGAGAGGAAAGACTGTAAGATTGGGAATTGTGTGTGTGTTGGGGGATGGGTGGGCTTTCTCCTTGGTTGGTTGGTTTTCTTTTTGTTTTGTTCTGGATTTTTTTCTTTCTTTCTTTTTTTTTTTTGGATCTGCCATACCAGATCACTTTTTTGACGCATGAGGCAGAACCATTTCATAACAGACTTAAGAAATAAGTCTAAAATTTCCTTCTGCCCAGGATTGCTCAATGATACTTGTTACATACTATTTGTAACTACAGTTTAAAAGTCTGCATCTGGGAGTTCTGACTAAGACATATGCTTTCTTGACTCAAGCTTTTCCTGCAGTGAGTAACTTAAAAAATGTTCTTTTGTGTCTCTCTCTTTTCTGGACTTGTGTTTGAAATTCTGGTAAATAACAGTTGAAATCACATGGTCATATACTAGAAAAACACATTTATTTACATACAGATCTAGACTTTGAGTGTGTGTTAAGATTTATTATAAGGTTATTTCTTTGCTCTGTCTCGTGAAAAGTGAAAGAGGCATTTCAGGGAAACTGGTTTCAGACTTTGAACAAAGCATATTCTAAAGTTCTTGGTTAAAAAGCATCAGTATGGTGTTAAGAACCTGTTCAGGCACAAAACACATTGGAATGTTTCCTTCTGTGAAGATGGAATTGGCTTAATCTACTGATGCTGAATTCATTAGGAAGGAGAAGAAATGAGTTAAGACTGTACTTTACCTGCAAGGCACTTATCTGGCTTTGCAGGCACCATAAATACTGATAAACTAACGCATTTGAGAGTCTTGATTCTTTTATCCCTTTCCTTCCTTCTGCAACGCTTGCATTCCATCAGCCTACAGGCTCTCTAAAGGAAGGTTCATTAGCTGACAAAACTGTTCACAAGTGTGAACAAAACAAAACAGTGTGTTGCCATGATAGGCTGTTTCTCTCTTTGACAGCTAAACACAGTGTGCCTATTGGGGAAGCAACTTGTTTGCTGAAAGCAAAATGGAAATCCATTTGCCATGTAAATATGAGAGAATATCAAAAGCTTTTCACTTTGCCAACAGGAAAGACAACACATTGTCCCAATGCTTTTGCACATGGGCCTTGGCCAAGGGGGAATACAGCAAAAAGACAAACTGGCTTGAAAATGCTGTAGAGAACACAAAACAAGAGATTGGTATTAATGGATCTCCATGTGGTTTTTTCCAGTTAATGACTTGTCTTATTTATACATAACATTTCCGTTACAGTAGTTTGTATTAGCAGAGAGCACTATACTTGAGGCATGCCATGGGATTAATGGCAAATGAATCCCTAAGGTGTAATGCAATAGCTCCTGGACTGGTAGAAGGCACATCACCTTGAATTCTTACGCAGAACAACAAATAAGAAACTACCCTTGGAAGGCAAAGGCATGGTGGTAGAATATAGTCTTTAATGTGCAGGGAGGAAGTGAATAAGGTGGAACCTTCACATTTGAATACTGAACAGGGAACACAATGCTTATGAAAAAATATTGACCTTGTTGGAAGCACTGTTTAGAAAAGGTTCACTGTACACAATGAACATAATTTCAGAAAAGCCTGGATCTTGCAAATAAAAAATTCTTGGGAAAATGGTTGAATGCTGCAAAACTCAGCCATGGAAACATTTGGCTGAGGAATTATCTTCTGTCTTGAGGGCCATAACAAAATGAAAACAACTGTGCCAATTCCCCATGTTTTGGAGCAACCATGAAATTACTCTTAGCCTATCTCCTGGATTGGCACTTGAGACGTTAATCTGAGTCAATTTCTTCACTCACTGTGAAAACTCAAAAGAAAAGTTTTCTTTCCCTAGCCATGGCTGTAAACACATTCCTACAGTCATTCTCAACAAGAAGGTTAAGCAAGGGTTTCTGTATCAGTGTGCTGTCTCTGAATGCAAGACAGTGCATCATATTTGGGGTAAAGCAACTCATGTGTTATGCTAATTTTTATCAGATTCTTAATCACTGCTTTTTTAAGATTGATCTTATTTTTGTAAGAGTGGGTTAACTGGCAGCTCTGCTTCCCAGTTCTGTATGTTCCTACAAACTTTACATTTCCATTTGGACAAGCACAAGACCTAGGAACACTTCTTGCTTAGTGATCAAGACAGATAAATGCCCTGACTGTAAGAAATTGGATTTCAGAACAAATGATATATTACTGTACTTAATTTCTCAGCTATTTTTGTACTGTCTAAAGAAGATGCATAAATAAATAGCAGTTGAATAGCATTTAAATTGTCTGTGATATTTTTCTAAGTGTCATTTAATACAACTTAGGAAATTAATGAGTAGCAAAAATAAAACTATCTCGGGAAGCATCTGGAGAGTTACCTACTGTTTGTTCCTGAGCCCCATCTTCCTTGCTTTTCTTACACAAGCAGTTACATCAGAGTCAAGAGGGTTACTTCTACACCTAAATCAATGACACAGTCATTTCCAAACCACTCTGCACATCTCCTTTTCCTCTGCTGTGTAAGTCTGAAGTTGCTTGACACCATCACTGGGTTTCTGTTCACATTACTATATGTAAATATTAAAATATAAGTAGGTGATCCAATCTTCTAGAGGTTATACAGTGGCTATGTGTTGCTAGATGAAAATGAGCCTTCTCTGTGAGCTTGATCTCTATTTTTCCTTACCCATTCCCCTTGCTTGCCTTGGGCTGAGCTAGGTGATCCAAAGGCCCATAAGAGAAAGAGAAGTGACATGCAGGAGAGTTGCGGAGAGGTCTCTGAGCAACCTGATGCAGCTGAAGATGTCCTTGTTCAATGCAAGAGTGTTGGAATAGATGACTTTTAAAGGTCCCTTCTAACCTAATCTATTCCATGATTGTGTGAAGAATAGAGGAGTATATGTCTCCAGTACCAACTGCTGCAGGATGATGGTTTGGTAGAGGACGAAGCCTTCAAAGCACAGGTCAACAAGAAAAAAATGGTTCAGATCCCCATGAAAAAAAAGGGCCCAATAAAACTGGGCTTTAGCTCACATAATAAATGTTACAGGTAGCTTCAGCAACATGATAAACTTTACTGATAGTCAGGCGATACTAAGTTCTTATTAGTTTTTTGTGGGTTTGTTTTGTTGCTTTGTTGTTTTTTTTTTTCAGTTGGTTGGTTGAGTTTTTTTGTTGGGTTTTCTCTGGGACACGTGCACACTCCCACCCCCATTTTTTCCTAGCTGTTGTCTCTGATGATTGTTTTAGGAAAAGTATTATATGATCAATATATTAGTGACTGAGCAAAAGCTCTCAGGAGGTATTCAGGTTCCTGTATTCACTTTGTTTTAATTCTTCTTCCCTTCATGCATTTATTTATGGAACAATTGAATCTGTATGGCACATGGAGTACTGCAAGTACTTCACTGTTCTAAAGGAAAATTTAATTTCTTCAAGAACAGAATACCTCTTGAGAGGCCTGAAAATACACTGAATGGAATTAAAGCCTTATTCTCCTCTGCTTCTTTGAATTTCATTTTTTTATTGCTAGGTGTTTTCTTTTAGAATAAGGCAATAAATAACAGTAATCCTTGTCCTGTTAATAGGAGGGTGGTCTCTAGTCTACAGTCTAAATGGAAATTTGTCTGTACTTCTGCATAGACTTCATTTGCTTGCATTAACTTCAGGGTGAGTCTGCATATGTTTTCTGATTTGTGTTATTTTTATTTTTAGCATCCTTCTCTTCCTGTTTTTGGGGCCCAGACCAGACATGGTTCTTATTTATAAACCTTTTATTGTATGATTTTTTTAAAAAATTCTTTATTTAATAAGCCTTTCCTGTAAAACATCTAATCTCAAGTGATTGTACCACACAACTGGGAGAGACCAGAAAGAGAGGATGTGACAAAGCAGGATAAGGGTGTGTGCAACACAGACACCAAATGAAGGGATCAGAGTATTCTCCTTATCCGAGTGCTTGCAGAGTGCATGTGTATTGCTGCGTGCAGTTTTGGACTTCACAGTATGAGGAAGACATTGAAAAACTTGAAAGTGCTCAGTGGAGTGACCAGTAAGTTGGTTAGGAAGCCAGAGCTTATGACAGTGAGAGAAATCTAAAAACTAAGCTGGACAAAGCCCTGAGCAACGTGATGAAGCTAGATGATCTCTAGAGGTGACTTTGAAACTGATTTGTTATACAATTCTGTGATTTATGCAAATCAGATAAAGATAACTTCTAATAGACTCTGTTTAATATTTGTCCAAAATGTTTCCAGTAAACAGGGAGGTAGAAGAAATAGGTTTAATGTTTTAATGGTTTTAAGGACACTGGGAGAGACTAGGTAAAAAGTCTTCAATGGTAAAAAACACAGCCTTCAGCTTGATGTCTTATAAAGACAGAAGACACAGGCTCTAAGAGAATAGCTGTGCTTAGAGCATGCTTTTGGGGTGTTTCAGAGAGATTCAGTAGGTGGAGATGACTGAGAGTCCTGCTCTGTAGAACAGGGGCCTTTGGGAATTAGTCAAAGAAACTAATTGAAAACATGGAAATTTTGGATATCATATTATTCCCTCTGATCCGCAAATATAAACATATTATTCTATCATTTGGCTACTGACTTTGTTAACTGCATAAAATATATATGTACATAAATATGCATGTCAATGTTGTTGCTGGTTGTATTCCTAACGATACAACAGTGTCAAATGTGTCTTTTTTCAAGTGTGTCTTTCAATTTGTTCCTGGTTTTGGTTTGCGTTTGTGTACATTATATCATGAAGACATTCTTGTGATGAACTACAAGGCTATATTAAACTATCATCAGGCTTTTTCACTGGCATGGTAATTAAATGTAGAAAATAGTATCTAAAAGAGAGAATAATTAGCATAGCTCTCACCATAAATCTGGGAATGCTAACTGTCCTCTTAGTCTAGTTCACTAAATTATTGATAAGAAGCAGCCTGAAGTTTAGATTCTGACTTCTAATTAACACCAAATAATGTCTGGTGAGATGAAGCAATCTCTAGAGCAGTGTGTGTTCCCTCACATTCTGAAAATGGTCCAGTTCATATCCCAATTCCAGTGCCCAGTCCTGATGTAAAAAAGAAATTCATTAATTTTCTTAAGGGGAGTCTAATATATGCCTTGCTAATATTCTTGTCAAGGTTTTCTTGCCAAATAATGAGTTTTGGCAAAATTAAGGCTTATTACACATGCTAGGCATTTTGTTCCATCATTTGTGTTCTTGTTTTGGCAAAAGAATTGGGTTCTAAACACTGGAAATCCCTTTGTGTCTCAATTTTATTATGTAGTCTAAAATTAATGAGCAAGGCTGCTCCTGAGGCAGCATCGGCATATGTTTCACCCATTAGCTATCTGCAAGTTCAGAGGGGGTATTTTGTTTCTTTTTCACCAGACCTTATTTATCGTGAAAACTGTAGTCTTCTCTGGAAGGCATAAAATCCCATCAAAATAAAAGCAAAAAACACACCAGACCCCAAACCAAAAGAACCACAATCAGATTTCCTAAATTCCATGTCGTACCCAGGGAGTGGCTCAGCTCCAAGTCAAAAGTCTGTGAAGCCATCATGACATGTCATCACTGTCTCTCACTTCTCTTAGCAGGCTGGAGGGTTCAGGCACAGAGGTGGAAGTGTGAGTGCTCTGTCTCGTAACACAAGCACTCACCCCAGAAGCCTGCACCCTTCTCCAGCTCAGTAGCCCTTGTCCCCATATGTGCGCACACACACAGAGACTGCTAGAACCTTGGAGTGTTCTAGCACACGTGCACACAAGTGTGCTTAATTGGGATTTACAAGATGAACACGATGGTATTGGTAGCACAGAGAACAGCTTGCATGGACTTGGCCCACCTCTGGAGATGGTCCATCATGACTGCTGGTATCTATAAAGCTCCACTGAATGGCTGTAGAAATAATATAAATCTGTGGTTCAGAAGAAAATCTTGATGTAGGACTTCTTCAGGCTGCTTAATAGGGTTTGATTAAATGCTTACATCTGGTTTTGGAGAGGTGCCTCTACGGGACTGAAAAATGGGAAGATGAAAAATGCTTGAGCCATACGTAACTTTGAATTATGGGAGGTGATGTGTTTAGTGTTGGGACAAAGCAGTTTTGTTCAAAACAATTTTAATTTATGGACGTGCTGCTCCCACGTGGAGCAATGTTGATAAGAGTGTAAGATTAGAAGATTTGAAGGACTAGGAATGTAAAGCTGTGAAGGCAGTGCACAGAAAGCACTGTCCTCACTTGTCAAAGCTTTTCTTACTCATATGTGTCTTGTTGCTTGCATGTAGGAATGGCAGCTGCCTAACCTGGAGTCTTTTTGCTGTAGTCGAGATAAGCTTTAGCTACATGCTCCTTCAGACTGGAATAGTAAAGTCTGAGAATTTTTAACTCTTAAGGTGCATAAGGCTGAATGCTGGAACAGGAATGCTCCAGTATATGTGTACATCTTCTTGATGTCAGATGCAGCCTTAGGGCAGGAGCTACTTTTGCTGCTTGTGACTGTGTGTTGTGGTTTAAGCTTAGTTGTAAATTAGACAAAGCATGTAGCCTGCTTGTTTTCCCCCCACAACCTGTCCTTC
>WYDI02012997.1:0-46332 GCA_009867235.2 Psittacus erithacus | reverse complement strand
AGTCCCCTGATCATCCTCGTGGCCCTCCTCTGCACTTGTTCCAACAGTTCCATGTTCTTTTTATGTTGAGGACACCAAAACTGAACACAATACTCCAAGTGAGGTCTCACGAGAGCAGAGTAGAGGGGCAGGATCATCACACATAATTTCTTAATGTTGGTCAAAGTACTCAGAACAGTACACTGAAAAATGTCAATACATCAATTATTCCTCAGGCACTGCCACACAAGGACCAAAAACAAGGATCAGGAGCTCCAGCTAGAGAGATGAAGTGAATACTGAGCCAGTCGTGGAACATCCAAGCAGATTCCTAACAGTTTTCTGAAGCAAAACAAAACCAAAATCCCACTCACCTCATCATAATGGCTCTTGGCAAAGAGCAGTGCACACAGCTCCCCGTAGAGCGCCGCTTTGTTCGCCTGCTGACCATGTTTTGCAAGTTTGTCCATGTAAGACTGAGCCAGTTTGAACGTTTCTTCTCCCAAGTGATATTTACAGTTACCGTTTCGAACGTGCAGCAACCTTAAGAATATGTAAAGAGATCCTCTAAATGGTGTCTGAATAAACCACCTCAATGTACAGTAGTACCACGGAGCTGCAATTTGTAATATACATACAACAGAACCAGGCTGTCATCCCAGCAATGCTGCACTGAGTTCAGTAGTAGACCAGAGCTATTCACTGTGTAACATTTCAGTATTCCCATGCTTTGTCTCTTGCATGGCAAGAATTGCTACTGCTGGAGATGTCAACTGATTTTACGTACTGATGCAGTTCTACATATTCAGAGCTTAAATTACTTTGGTGCGGAGGCTTTGTGTTTTATTTCTCCTAAAACAATATTCTCAACACTGATAAAATTCCACTTCCAAACCCCTGTAACACACAGTATTAAAACCCTTTTACCTCCTTTCCATAGTATGGTAAGCTGAAACAGACACTGGGTAAGAACAGACACTGCTAGCTCTTACACGTCTCTGCACTTTTCCCTCCGACCTCAAGTAGCCCAGCACTTCACAAGGGGGCATTTGTTGTTTAGGGAGGTGTCGTCCCAACAGATTCAGTCACATCCATTTGCAATAATGTCCAGCACTAACTCAGCACCACCAGAGAAGACTATTTTATTGAGCCAGGTCACAGCAACTCTGAAACTCCTCTCCCCCCAACCTTGGCCCATCTTCTAGCCTGCTGCCTTCCATTTGAAGGATTAACAGAAGCTTCATGAAACAACAGCCAAATGCACACAACAAAACACAGCACTACTGAAACACACTCTTGTTTCTCCAGAGAAATAACAACTTCAGCTTCTGGCATTGATTTAAAGCAAAAGTAAAGACTTTTTTCCCCTCCCTTAGTGTAGGCTGATGCTTATTTACTTTAAAGAGATACATTCAAAATGTGTGTGTTGTCATATTCCAAGCCTAAAGGGCAGAATTGTATTTCTTCCCATTGCAGACTAAGAAGAGACAGCTGTTCCTTCTTCATTGCAAATGCCTGCCATTTAGCACACATGAAATTTTGGTAAATCAACCTCCGTTGTCCCTCCTGCAAATCTGTTATTAGACAATGAGTAATAGAGAAAGATTGAAAGTAATAGAGAGAGATTGAAAAACATCAGGCAGGCCCTCACCGACTGATGACAACAGGACACAGGAAGAGAAATATGAAGAGTGAAGCAGAACATAATGCTGTACTGTGGAGAGGCTACAACTCAAAAGTGGAAGCTCATACATAGGTACAGCATTTTTTTCCTTTCATGATACATTATGATAGATCTTCCAAAAAACTGGTAAGGGAGAAGAAGGAACACTGAGGTTTTTGATCAAATTCTTCTCAAATCTAAACCCATTTCCTGTTAGCATTTGCTCCAAGTAGAGATTTAAGCTATTGTAGCTGAGCCTCCTGCAATAGGAAAACAATACATCGAAACTTGCCTTCTGAGTTCAGCCTGCCTGTAACCTAGTCTCTCCCTACACCTTCCTAAGGAAACATATCACGAAACTCAAGCACTAACAGGAGAGGAAATCAAGTTCATGTCTTCACAAGAAGGGAGCACACAGCAGATGTGTAAGACAAGCAAGAGAACATCAAAAGGAATGACAAGACCTTCAAAACACCCCTGAAAAAACCTACATAAACATCAGCTTTCCAATGAGCAACAGTGCAGCAACATGGCTCAAAAACAGAAAGGAAAAAAGCAACAGCCACATTTTTCCTTAAGTTAGGTTTGAGAACTAAACACAATGTAGAAGTGCATCATGTTCTAGGTCACAGGCAGCAGAACACTATCTAGCATTCATGCAACGAGAGAGGAATTTGAAAGAAACTTGAGAGCAAAACTAAGCAATTACAGTTTCCCTAAAGAAGTAAACTATTTTGTCTATACCATTCAGTTGGGAGCTGCTATGCAACATCAAAAATAAGAAGCCCTAATCCCACGTAATGGTATAAGCCAGTAGGGACAGTGCTGCAATTTCGATAAGAGCCTGGGAAAGATAATATCCAGTATCTGGATGCTGCAGTGATAGGGTCTAAAAATAAAGAAATCAACCAAAAAAATCCAGGCTAAGCCTAACCCAATCCTCTAGGATAAGCAGAGTTTTATGTGATCCAGTTTAGAGTAACAAGAAATCCTTTATTAATCCAAAGGAATTTTAGAAGACAAAGCCAAGAGGAAGAAAAAAAATGCCTTAGGACATTTATGCTAATAGCTATGAATCATTTTGCTGTCTGCAATAATAACTTTTGGGGAATAGCTTCCCCCCCCCCAATAAAATCATTCTCTAAGAGCATACAAACATAGCAATGTTACACGGCAGTTCAAAAGGCCAAGAACATCACAAAAAGCCCCAAAGAATCAGTAAAACGTGAAACAATGAAGTGAGAGAACCACATATTTGCACTATATATTTGTGCCTTCTTGTTTAACATCTAATAATGAGGGAAAGGAAACCAAAAGGAGCGCACACATGCAGGAAAAAAGCATACAGGCTCATAGAAATCTCAGATCTTCACATTTTCTCAAGTTTCTCCATACAATTTACTACTGCTAGTACAAACAAGCACCAAATTCTATATATGTAACACTAAACTTTGCATGTTTTTAACCTTCATTCTATTATTAATGCAATGCATTCACTTCCCAGAGATCAGACTTTTGAGCTTTCAGAGTAAGAGCAGCCACTTTTTTTAAAAGAGTGTCATATTTTTAGAAGCTGGACTTATTCTCTGGAAATTCCACCTACCTCTGGCGCAAGCACAGTGCTAAGGACAAGATATTCCACAGCAGGGATTAGACAACAACAACAAAAAGATTATCTTACTGCCTCATGACTTCAAAGCTGAGTATAATAACTGCGCTCTCCCACAAGAAGAGTGTTCCAAATCCCTTCTATTATCATTTCCAAATAAATGATGCTGTTATTTGACTGTTTGGGAGAGGCCTGAAAATAAAGCAGTGCCTCCTCATTCACACTGCTGCCCAGAGGGACTCGATGTCACAAGGAGGCCTTAAAACTTCAGCTACTCAAACTGAATTAACATCCCCAGTTCACCCTAGTATCAGATGGTTTTTCCTAGCACAAAGTTAAAATCATCTTCCCACAGCTGTGTGGGCTGTACACAGCTGTCCAACAGAGTTACCTTTTTGACTTTCTTTACCTTCTCTTCATTTTCCCCCCCCATTTGGAGAAAGGGAGGGAGTTTATTTTTCAGGCACCTTCTCCAGCTTGTCAAGCAGCCTGATACAACTTGTAGATTAATTAGAAGAAGAAAGACCAAGTACTAACAGCACTACTATATATATCATTCCCCAGCTCTAGGAAGGTGTGTATGTGCCCAGTCTTTTCCTGGCATCATCATATTTCCAGAAGAAGATCCAGCGGTAGCTGGCAGGGCAGAACAAGGCAGAGCACCAGCCACTTTCAAGGCCCTCTGGTTGGCACATCAAATAAGCAGCTACTGGCAAAGCCTATTTATCCTTCATATTTGTCCAACCATAACACGATGCATGGGTTTTTTCTGAGCAGCTTCCAAAAACAAGCTTTGCCCTGTATTCAGATAAATACAGTACACACTTGGTTGCTCATTACAACAGCTAAAAACCCATTAATCCTATTTTAACTAGGCTCACTAGCACACAGCTATTCAAACACATACCTGGAGCATGCAAAAGATGTCAGTCATGGTGTTACCAACAAAAACAAGCCAGCTACTCACTGCAGGCTGCAGCAGGGCAGCACACACTGAAGTACAACTAAAAACTCAATAGATAATCTTTGAGGCTTCTGTGAATGGAAGTGGAACCTCCAGGGACGAGACAACAGCCTTGAGAAACAAGGTACAAATGCCAAATACCTCCTAAAAGCAAAAATTCTTTTCCAAGTGTTTAAGCTGTGGCTAAAGGCATCCACAAGAACTGGACACTTAAAACATCTACCTCATCACATAGTTGAGTAGCACAGTTATGGAGCAAGAAAACTCACTGGATCTGCAATCAGGAAAGGTGTGTTTTTCTTTTATTCTGTCCCAACTGTGTTTATATCACTTCTGTTTGGATTTGCCAAATTCTTCTTGTAGTAAATATAATTTCACCAAACACCAACACATAACACTCCTTCATATGCAAAACCCCTTGAAAACACCAAGGTGCCGGACCACTCTCACCACCCAGCATCTGCTACCCATGACACATTAAACAAGAAAGGCAAAACAGCTTTTTTTTTTTTGCCTCCACTGAACTGTGCTGCCAGTTTACAAGCAGAACACCCAGGGATTAGCACAAAACAAGCACCTCCTGAGCTTCCGCTCTAGTCATGAAAGTATTCTAGTGCAGCAGAACACCAAAGGGAGCACCTGAAGCTTGATGGGTCCAAAGCATTAATATGTCCAAAGACATATTAATGTGTATTTCACAGTAAGATTTACAGGAGTTAAAGATGAGCTCACCTTACACAGCATTCTACAGCACGAAACCAGTGAAGGATTTCATCATGAAGGGTGCATAACTGAAGGCAGGAGAGAAATACCTTCTCAGCATCACTGTACCAGCCTGCATCTGATAGGAACCCCCCTGAAAAAAGAAATCCCAACATAAATCAAGAACAAAGAGAAATTTGAACAGCACAACACCTTTTTAGGAGAAAAAGGATTTGCCTAAATCTTGTAAGGAAACTTATTACACAGAACTGCATATAGATAAGAATCCTGTCAAGGTAAAACCCTCCAGTCATGAATTCAAAAGGATAAAATGTAAGAGTCGGAGAATTCTCCTTCAGTTGAAGATGACTTTTTGGTATTACATAGTCTTCCAACAGTTTTGTCAAGAAATATTTACCAATACTAAAGTTACGCAGTCTTAATGTTAAGACTTCACATCAGCAAACAAATTTTATATCTAAAACATTTGAAATAACAAATATGCACCTACATATTCTTAGATAAAAAGTCCAATGCATTTTTCTTAAGACACCAAGTGGTTTTCTAAAAATTACATTCCAAAACCACATTTCTTTAAAAAGAAACCACAGACATTAACACGAAAGAAAATAAGCATTAGTTTAACTGAAGCTTGCATGAAAGAAAGGATCACACTTTAAACAGCCTATCATCACCAGTTACCTAAAACAAAACCAATCTGGATTGCTTTTTCTTTTACAGCAGAGTCTGATTCTGCAATGTAGGAGCACCGTCTACTGAAAGAATAGGCCAGCACAGAAGCAACTTTTACTCCATGGTCCATCAAAGCCTGGAAGCAGTGATGAAGCAGATGCCTGAAACAAAAGAAAACAGAATTTGATTACAGATTAAGTTTTTAAAGCATTGCAGCCAGTTGGCTCTTGAGTGCCATGAATTCAAATGAGTAGGGACTCAGAGAAATAACTCCAACCCTCTCTCAAACCAAAACCAGATGAATACAAGCATAGTTGTCAATCTCAAGGCTAATGGATTACAGTTGTTGGATTATCTAACAAATAAAGTGAGCATACATGAAGTTCTTTACTAGGACACCCTCCACTATAAGCAAAACACAAGCTACCCACACAATACTAGAACTGGAAAACAACATTTTCAGCTAAAACTTTGTGGGGGGAAAGCCTCAAATCCACCCTCACCCCACAAGTCCTACTGAAATTACCAGTAAGTGAGCAATGACAAACCCATGAACATCACACACACACACAATGGGAGGGAGGCATTTCTAAAGACTCAAAAATTATTCCACTTACAAAGAATGTCAAGTTCTGAGCATAACACCACAAATTCAAATATTTAATGACAGGCAAACCCCTTAAACTGGGGCGATCCTATCAGCTTGATAACCCTTCACTTAGGATTTGCTACAACAGCTAACAGGTACTTTGGCACTGCTCAGGACTGGCTGGGCATCGATCAGTTGCAGGTGAACAACCAGGGTCTTTTTGCATTGCTTGTTTTTCTTGTTTGTGCTTTCTCCTTCTCTGTTATTTTCTCCCCCCCCCTTTTAAAAAAAATTTTATTATTAAACTATCTTTATGCCAACCCATAAGTTTTCACACTGTTACCCTTCCAATTCTCTCCCCATCCCACTGGTGGGTGAGTGAGCAGCTGTGTGGCTCTCAGCTGCCTACCAGGGTTAAACCACAGCACAGCAATAACAAAGAAAGCAGTTTGGGGACCAAGTACCACAGATGACTTCATACATTTACACAGAGGTTCTAATTGTTTTATTTTTTTGGAACAGAGAGAGAGAGAAAGACTTTGTAAGTTAAAAGCTCATCTGTAAATGTAAAGCAATATTCTTATGGTTAATAGACAGGCTAGTAACACCAAGAAAATTAGAGATCTTCCAAATTAAAAACCTAGATCAAGAAAGAGCTGAAATAAGATTTATCAATATATAAAGATACTTACCTTTTATCTAATGCTCGAAGCACCTTTGCAAAAACTTCTAGTTCACAAAATTCACTACCCAGCTGACATAAGCGGCCCTGCTGGTAAAGCTGAAAGAAAAAGAGAAATACATTTTACAGTTTAAGAGTGAGCTCTTCTGGGAACTTCAGCTTAATAGCAAAGACTTAAGACAAGATCCAGATTTCAAAGTCTTGAAATACAGCAGACGTAACAGTTTCACCTCCTCTGGGCCATGGCACAAGTAACAGTTCCACTTTCTCCATACAAGAGCACAACTTTAGTGTTTAAAAACTGAGCACACAAGCTATTAGAGCTCTATAGGCAGTTTCAAGAGGGGGTTATCTATGAATGTATTTAAGTGCCTATGTTCACCTGCATCATCAAAACAGTAAATGACATACACTAGAAAGCCAAGACTAAATCAAGAAACCTCTAAAGTCAGTAAAAAATACAACAAACAGCTTGTTTCATACCAAGTTCTTTGAAAACATTTTAAAATTGCACAGAATCTAGCATACAGGGGTGCAAATAGATTTTTTTATATATATGTGTGTGTGTATGTAAACTCCAAAAACACAAGTTCTACAAGGAGTGAATCACCAATACCCAGAGCTTGAGCCAGGCATGAGCCCATACCCATTAATATCTGAGCTCACACACATAAAGCATGCCTCAATAAATAGGAGAACTCAAGGGAATCTGTGCATGCATTTACTAAAAGCAGTGGCTAGTTTTATGCCCAAGCTGATTTGTGTCTACAGATAAGCAAATATATCAGTTGCCTTGCTCATAAAAAACAAACTGTGGAGACAGTTATTTATGCAAAGCACAGTTAACTTGTAGAGCTATCTGCCACATTACACTATAAATACTGAGAATTTGCCTAGGTACAAAAGCGACAGTACAAATATATGTCAAAAACCCAATGCAGGCTAGTAATTCCTGGTATCTTGAAAGCCCTGAACCACAAATGACTCCAAGTGGGGTACGTAACTGAAGGTGGTTCCACTATACACTTGCCATAGCTATGCGTGGCATCACCAGCCGCTGCTAGAGGTACAGTACTGGATCACACAGGAATGGTGCAGTACAACTGTTATTTTAGCTGTTCTAGGAGAAAAAGCCCACAAACATCATACACACCCTTTTAAAATTCAAAAAGAAAAATCAAAAGGGAGAAGGTGGTAGCTCACATCTCTCAGGCACTTCTCTAGATGCACCATCTTTCAACATAGGCCATTTGAGATCCATTTTTGTTCCTCCGTGGTATGTGCTACATGATGCTACATGAGGAGTGCAGCTACCCTTATGTAACCAAAAGTAAGGCCAAGAGAACACGTTAGAGATGCTCAATTACAAACATGTTTACTTAAAGTGTTAATATTCCTTTCAGTTTTAATAATTTATAATAAAACATTTTATTGTTGAACATCTTGTGGCTGGTTCATCTTTTTCTCCAATTAAACTGGAAGCAGATGAACTGGGTATTCAACACACAGCATGTGAGAAAATCTCCTCCAGCCAGAAACTTAGTTTTGGTCAACTCTTACAAAAGCACATGACACTGATTCTACAGCACAGCAAGTTTGTTATTTTAACAACAGATCCTACAAAAAAAAACAAACAAAAAAAACCCCAAACAACTTCTAAAATACTGTGACCTAATAACGTCAATTGCCAGAAATTAATGTTTTCCTTTCAGTGCTCTATTTTGCTGAGGAAGAGGGGAAAAAAAAAAGGAAGTTTTTCAAAAAACAGTGCAAGTTTGCATGCAAAGTTACTCTTCAGATAAAACAGTGCCATGTCCCTGTACTTCAAAGGGATCAGTTTCTTCTGAAGCCATATTCTCCCTGGCAGCAAAAGAACATCCAGTCTAGTGCATTTAAAAACTACAGGCATGGTTAAGTGTCCTCATTTTCTTCAGCACAGCTGTCTAACGGTAACAGTTCTATAAACCCTAGAACACATTTTCCACAGTCATAAAGATGATTAAATCCTGCCCAGCATTCCATGCCCAAAACATCAATAATTGATGAGATCATTTCTGGAAGAAAATAAGACTCAACCCAAGCTATTTTACCAGGACTTTGGACAACTGGAAATAGTATCCCATGTTCAACAATTAGGCTTTCAATCAAGTAAATCATCATTTCCTCTTATCACCTCGCAGCACTAAAAATCCCAGAGGTTACTTTGATACTAGTTTACCAAATACTAACTGCAGTAAGAGGTTTCAGAATTAATGTATTTATGAGGTTATATAATGTTATGTGCCCACTGCTACATGTGATACTTAAACTGCTAAGAAATAAATGCCTCGGTTGGGTGGGAAGGAGGAGGAAGTTCCCAAACTAAACCCTCAATTTTGACACACCAATTATTTTCATGTAAAATCTGGCTTATGGCCCTAAGGTCCAAGCCTGCTACCTGCACATACCCCAATTCAAAGATAACAACTTGCACTGCTCGAGCATACAAAAACCCTAACCTACTTTTCACTGGTATAACCAGAAATACAGTAGCCTTGGGACACTTACCATGCTATTCACCCCTTCCCTTGACACACTGGCAAGCATTTCTAAGGAACTAACTCAGCTTGAAGTCTCTTGAAACCATTGGAGATGTTACAGCAGTATTTCCAAGCAAAATTTGACATGGAAATAGTGAGTATACGTCACACTGTGAAGCAATTCCAGGAGATGCAGTAACACTCATTTGTTCATTGAGAAGCAGTTGCAAGCACTGAAGAAACAGTTCTGTTGTTAAAGCTCTAGAGAGACAAAATTCCTGACCACAAGCCTTGCTACAGAACATGAAAATCAAAACAAAATAGTGATTCAGGAAAAACACGTCCTGACAAGAATGGCAGAGGTCTGGACTTCTGAAGAACTATTCTTTTTGTAAGAAACAGATGTCTTTTAGACACAAAATTAACCTATTTGGAGCTTAACAGAGATTCATTTTTCTTTAACTATGGAAAAATGAATAAAAGCCTTCTAATTTTGCCAGCTCACCCTGACACATTAATTCTGGCACTCAGACAAGAACCAAGGGATAAATTTAATATGCAGGCTTATTACATACATGTACAATCAAGCTGTTTTGCATAGAGCGAGAGAAAAAACACTGCGTTTCTCCTCCAGGATCTGAGGTTTAGTCTTTGACGCGTAACACATCCACGTAAAAACACAAAAAGCTGCATACAGCAGTACCCCAAACAAGCATATTAATAATGCCAACTTGTAATTTATCAATTATTATATCATCACATACGCAATTCTATCAAAGTGCTTGTCAGATTTCTCTCCCTGGAGAGATTAAGCTGAGCTCAAACTGCATCCTAGCAAACCCCTGGAAATAAAAGGCAAAGATGTGTTAAGAAAGAAAAAGCGATAGGATACTTGTGGCACCAGGATTTTGGGCTGTTTCACTGTGCACAAGAGAATAGACTTTCCAAACCTAAGGAAGAAAATAAATAGCAATTTCTTAAAGAAGCTGAAGGTTAATTCTAACCAGTTGTAGAAGGACCCTCAAGAAGAGGAACTGTAGCATATACAACTTGAAAAATATGTTCCTGTTGCTCCAGTCTGAAAGAAATAATATGGAGATTTCAGTAAGAATTAAAGATACAAGGAATTCCAAGTAGTTCCCAGCATGTTTAGTCATATCTAATTCTAATGGGGAATATTACGCCAAACTTGGGAAGGACTATACACATAATCATCAACACAACAAACATCAGTATCTGGGAAAAGAACCTTGGCTGTAAACACAATCTTCCTCCCCTACTCAAAAAGGAAGGAAAAAGTTTCCCTGAGAGTCAACACTGGAATGAATCAGCCTGTTGACAAATGACTCTATAAATGGGGTGTGGGGGAACAGCCTTAGAAAACAATCAGAAATTTAGGTACATTTTATTCTTTTCAATCAATTTCAAAACCATCTGCAAAGCTTCTGGACAGGCACTAGTTCTATTGGATACTGTTTGGAGCGTAAGAAATGCAAGCTTCACAGCTCTGAGAAAATAGTGCTAAATACTAGGCTTTATGAACCTCCCTCAAATAATAATCAGGAAAAAAAAAAGCCAAAACAACCTTATTGAATAAGCCAAACTTCTGAAACAACTTTTGAGCCTACTACTGTCACACAGCGCACACTTCCTCCCATCTTCCCACTTACTGTTCCTTCTGTACATCAGCAAAGTTTTTTGCATCACATCCACACAGAGTCCAGCAAAAGCAGTATGAAGCCTGAGCCTTAGTCACACACACACACAGTTCTCCACAGCAGTAAATGGGAAACCCAGCTTGCTTTGAAGTTAAATCGGTACAAAGGAAATGAAGTGGAAATTGGAATTATTGTTTCAGCAGGAGCTGAGCACCTCTGTTCAGATGTGATCTCATTATCTGAATTATGATGAGTTCCAGTGTTTAAGACTCAACAACAAGGATACTGAAAACATGGGGGACCTAGCACATATCAGGATAAGAAAACATGCCCTATAGTTAAGAGGTTCAAAGAAGAAAAAAAGAAAAGCAAACTGAATAACAGGAGTTAGAAGACATGACAAGGAAAGATGGTTTGGCTCTAACCTAAATTTAGACTACAGAACTAAGACACATGTTAAAATTAAGAGCAATAACTGGAAAAAACCTCATGAAGTGACGATTCTCCTTCACTATGAGGCTTGAATTTAAATAGGTGATACAACGACACCATTTAATTCAAGCAGGACTTGGTGAAGTCCTACTTGTCACATTACTCAAAGTCTAACCAGATCATCAGAGTGGTTGGACGTGTGTGCGCGCACATGCAGAAATCACGATCATTTCCCACATATATGTTTCATTTCTGACCCCTGAAAATCCAGCAGCATGAGTGTAATGAGGTCTGTGTGAAGTCACACTGGTCAACCACAGCAGAATTCCTACAAAATATGACCTGTTTGATCTGGGATTTTTTGCCTCCCTCACATGTCACTTGTACTCCTCTGACCAGAAAACCTCAGACCTAAAGCAGCAAAACTACACTTTATTTCATGGGTAGTTTATCCTCTTCACTCTCATCAAATACTCAAGAGGCTGAAGCCCTGGGACAAACTGGTTTTATTCTAATTTAGAGAAATTATGCTTATAATGATTCTTCATCAGTAAAAAAAAAAACAAACCAAACAAACCCCAACTCTTTACTGCAATGCAGAGAATGAGTGTTCTATTGCTTGTTGTGAACAGTCAGCAAATTCCTGTTTATTCATTTTATTTGGTTCAGAGAAATCCAGATGCAACCCAGGAGCCTTTATTAGCCATGCTTGTGCTTTTTCGTCTTAGTAGGATACAGTGAGGAGACGTGATACAGCAGCTACACTCACTGTTACAGAATTTGGAGCTATCAGGATGTAAGCTCAGAATCTGATGTTTTGATTCACATCAAGGTAGGAGCACTTCAGGAGTTTAATCTGCCACTTCAAAGAGAAAGCATAATTGGAGTCTTTTGGATTTTGCCTAAAAATTAAATGCAAACCAAGTTAGAGTACAATTACTAAAGGTTACAGGTCTGCACTAACTAACAACAAATTAATGTTATCTCCAACTGTTCCTGATACCATCACAAAATACGCAAAGAACATTAAACCCAAATGATTTTCAAGGAAAATCAGTTTAAAAAGATAAAAACACGATCCAGAAAAGACATTCCAAAAGGAAAATAAACACTGCATGAAACTCTTAGACAATATAAGACCAAAGCCATTCTGCTAGTGTGTAACTGCAATAAATACCTATGAACCAAAGAAATGAGATCATTACACAAAACAGAATATAAAGCAGAGGCACAGAATAAAGAACTGAATTTTGTATAAGACAGTAACTGAACAGTCATCGAACTGGATATATCTTATTTCTGTCACGAGAAACAAGATTCTTTACATTATCTTTACCATCCTCTCCTCAACAAACTACAAAATATTTTATTTTCCTCAGTTTTTGATTTCTTGAGGATTTACAGTTTATTCCAGCTGTCACCTGCTTTTTCATATGGAGTTTTGGCATTTGCAAGTGTTGCCTGCTAGGCATATCCTATTTAACATGAGATCCAGTATATTTTTTCTTTGGCTTCTAAAAACTACACCTCCTCTCTCTCTTTCCCCCCAAAGGACAAGAAAGAGAACCTAACTAGTTCTACCAGGAAACAACACAAGCAGGATATACATAAATCTGGCAAAGACACAAAGGAAACAAAATACGATATGTTTGCACATCTGTATTTTTCCCTCCTCAGATGCAGGTGTGACTTGTAACAATACTACTTACTAAGATCTTCAAAATGCAGCTGAGATTAGTAAGACATTTAAGTATTTTTAGCACAAATGTAGACTTGAAAATTTCCAAAATACATATATATTTCCAAAATTCCAAGCATCCTGCCCTGTCTCTATCTTTTTCTAATGGTTGCAAGGAAGAGTTACATCCAGTAATACCCTTCTAGACCACTACAGTTTTCTTGTTTGACTACAATCATGACTATTTGATCCTGCCTCGTTTTAAAACTTTAGTCATTGTTCAAGAACACTACAGAAAGATAAATACACTGTGAGGAACCTGTCTGCTTCCGTCACCTCACAGCACAGCTCATCCCTTACCAAGTTCACAACAAAGAACATTCTGCAACTATCCCACATTTGATTCCTTGTTAACTGCACTGGTTTATAAGGCAAGTCCTAGAAGTTAACAATTCAGGAATTTTAGAATTAAAAGCAATTGCATTTCTTAAGGAAAGGGAAATAAAGGCAATGTATCGTGACAACAGAGCCAACCACTAGATTAGGGGGTGCCCTGGGGAAAAAAACAAAGACCAAAGACACTCTGCTAGCATTTTTCTCCCTTTGAAATAATAACACATCAATCATCTCTGCTGTTGCAATAGTTGGGTATCTTACCTTGTCAATCAATGGGAGCAGGTTGGCAAACTGCGCAAGACTGGCAAATGTTAAGTTTGAGTGTTCATACCAATATGTATGAATAAAAGAAAAATATGAGCATGATAAAAGGAAGTTTTGTATTGCCACTTCCAAAGAACATCTGTGCATCAAAATAAAACCTGACTGATAGGACCTTTGATTTTTCACAAAATCAGTAGCAATTCCTGCAATATCTCAAGCTATGATTAATACCTGGATAACAAACCATTACTTAAAAGTTGTATGTGAAAGACTAGAAACATTTTTCTTCCTTTTATGAATCACAGAAAGTGATTCTGTCTTTTTCAATGTCTAAATGCAAGTATATTAATACAAATTCTCAATTACAAGTCACTTTTCCTCATCTGTATTTAAAGAATAATTACTACTGCATATGATACTAACAACTAACACCCCCTCAACACAGCAGCAACCACTACCACTGAAGTCTTTTGGCTCGTCTTACTTCAAAAACTATTTGTGACTTCAGAAACTCTACTTCTGCTTTAAAGAACTTGCTGGCCAGGATGCACTGAACACAGCTAACCAACCTGAAATGGTGTTTAATATTCACATGATTTAAAAAAATAACTGTATCCAGAACCAAAACAGTAAAACAAGCACCACACACAACACAAGAGGACTGTCCAAAGGTGTGTTGCTGTCCTCATCCTAACTTAACTCAGCTATGTCATTTGTATTGCTGTAGCCATCCAAATACAGACATCAAGAACCAGTTACTAAGCATTGTATAGGTGCATATAAAATGCAAACACTGCTCCAAAAGACCTGTAATTTGGCCTAGGCTTCAAGCTACTCATTGCAGACAGACATCTCTGCATACAGAACACCATTTAGTAAGGGCCAAGGACTTCCTCTCAGCAACCCATCAAAGATTTAGTTACATTTGGTATAAGATAACTTGAATGTGACTATTGAAAAGGACAGATCTCCTACACTGGAAAAGTGTTAATGACCCAAGTAGTGAAGACATGGAAGACCAGCCTCCCACTGGCAGCAACAGCAAAACACCTGCACTGTGTAGCCAGGTTTTATTTACTCTGTACATGAACATCTCACAAATGTGTATTTGTAAGAGGAATATGGGTGCACCTCCCACATTTCAGATTACCAAAGATTTTCCTGTTGGAAACCACAGAAATAATAGGAAAAGCAACACAAATTGCTGTCATTAACAGAAGTTATACTGGCTAGTGATTAGTACAACGAAACACCATTTTGAGGACTTAGCATGTTTATTATCATCTGCCCAACAAGACAACATAGCAATGTACACAAGTAGAACAAACAGATTAGAAAGTCTTTAAAAGTCAGATATACTGCCGGCTCATTTTTCATCATGGAACAGCTCCACATGACTCTGATTCAACACAACCACTGAAGAGTGCTAATAAAAGGGTAAGAAATCAATGATCTATTATGCTCATGCACAGAGGAGGTTTTAAACAATCTGGGAATAATACATACTTGCATGTACCAATACATGCCAAGTATGTATTGGGGGGTTTTGGTTTTATGCTTTTTAAAGCCACCAAGTGCCGTCCTTTCATCTGAATGAACACCAGGACAGGCAATGCCAAGAAAGTTTATTTGTCAATGGCGGTACCTACCAAGAGTTAAAAATAAACCTCAAAATATCCTTCCACACAATTAGCTCCATATCTTTAGTCTTAGATAATTGCTATATGTGAAACACATCGTTATCTGAGATCACGCTTGTATGTGGTAAAAAGGAGTTTCCGTATTTCTCAATGCGTAAGGCAGACAAATAATAGCTAGTTTACAGAAAACATACATGTCTGTCACAGCCCTGTAGAAAATTCCTGTCTCTAGTGAAGATCAACCTTCCTTGCAAATAATACTACTACTCTCTGTATATATGAGGGGCCAGTAGACCCAGTCATAAAGATTCATCTAAAGAATTACTTCATTCAGCGCATCCTGTACTTTTAGAAATTTGCTGACAGAGGAAAGAAGGGTTACCCCCCATCTTAGGGGTTTTCTTTGCTTGGGGTTATTTGGTGTGTTTGGGTTTGGGTTTTTTGTTTCTCTCCTGGTGAATCCTCATTTCCAGCTGTTCCTGCACATGGATGAAATGCCCATTTAGTGGACTATAGAAATTAATGGGCCATCTCAGTATACCTTTTACTCTAACTCTGGCTATTTTAAACGCAGCTGAATGAGAAACAGCCTTTTCAGGAAAGAATGGTTTAAGGTTAATAAACTGTATCATTAAATGAGTCTCAATTCTTTTCATCTGATTCCTACCATGTCATTAAAGAAGATATAAGAGCACGGCAAACTCCGATCCTTCTACCACTGACATCATCTTCTCCAATACATTAAAAGGAAAATATATATTTCAATACAGAAAACTCGGTCCCATTCTGCCCCTACCCGTTCTCCAAAGGCGAGGAGGTCGAGGAGGCATCTTCCCCCGCCCCCAGGCCTCACCCCCGGCCCCAAGGGCAGGCTCTTTCCCCATGTTCTCCGCAGCGGCGCTGCCCCAGCTTCCCTTCCGCGGCCCTGGGCTCTCCAGCAACGCAGGCACCCACAACCGGAGGGGGAAACCGCAGGCCCCCCAGGCCTGCCCGAGCCTCCTCCGGCGCCTTCCCTCCCCTCCCCTCCGCAGCCCAGGCGGCCCCACATAGGCCCTCGCTCCCCCACAGCCCGTCCTTCGGGCCCTACGCCGCTCCGGCGTGCCAGCAGAGCCGACATAGGGACGCGGCCCAGGGCCCCCTCACTACCCAGCCCCTAGGGGCGAGGCCTGCAACAGGCCGGGCGCGGAACTCTCCTCCCCCGGCCCACTTCTCTTTCCATCTCCCCCGGGCCCCGCAGGGCCCAGGCCGCGCTCGCCTCCCCCGCCACCTCCCCGTACCTTGTAGTACACGTCGAACTGGATGTTCTCGGGCAGCGAACGGATGTCCCGGCGCCTGGCCCGCCCGTAACTATCCACCACGGCAGAGATCGCCGTGTTATAGAGCGTCTCGGGCACCCACTCCAGCTCCACCGCCGCCATCTTGGGTGTGCGGAGCCGCCTTCCCCCCACCCACTACCACCCCCCCGCTCCTCCTCTCGCTCCTCACGCCTCGGGGCTCCCGCCGCCCTGCCCGGAGAGGGAGCGGCGGCGGCGGCCGAAGCGCGGGGGTCGTGGGGGAAGAGTGGAAGGAGCTCATCTGCCTGAACGCGGGGCAGAGGGGAACCCCAGAGCAGTAAAAAGCTAATGGGGTTATATCGAGGGGGTGAGGGAAAATACTGGGGAGGAGGGCATGGGAGCGAGGCAAGAAGCGAGGAGTTGCGGTAGGGCTGTGACTTGTGGCAGGATGTGGCCTAGCCTTCAGGTGACCGCCATGGTCAGGATGCTGTTTTCCCCACATCCGACGTGGGGCTTTGGGGCTGGGCGGGTCTGGGGGCTTTGTTTGCACGGAGAGAATGGGCTGAATATCCCCGGAGGCCTCAAGAGGGGACCTTGAGTTATACTCTCTTACACAGCGAGCTTCGCGGCGCGCTTAGCCCCAGATCTCTGTTCCAAGCTGAAGTGTGGTAATTACAGCTTAACTTGTAGTAATGTACTGCTAATATTGGGCCTTCTGTGGCTTTCAGGTGTGTTGGCAGCTCAAGATGTGCGTTATTTGGGAGCCCAGCGTTTGAGGGGAGTTGCTAACGTACCTGAAGTGCACCTGCATCATCTGGTGTTCCTCGTTGGCTGCTCTGTGGTAAAAACACCCTTTTACCAGTATTAATTGGCTCTGTGACCCCATGTGAAATGGCACTCTATTTTGTCAATATTTCATTGTTTTTATCAAGTGGTCTCGGGCATGTTTTTCTTCCTAATTTGCTTTCCATGTGGGGCTTGCACACACCACTAGGAACATATTGGGTAGCTCTCAGACGCAGATGGTAGAGTTTTAGGCAGAGGCAATTAGTATCATTTGGTCTAAAACAGACTTGTGCTGTGTTTAGCCAGTGATTTAGCCACCCCAGAGCAACACAGGCAAGGACACTGACACTACTACTTAGTGTAGATTTTGGTATTGTAATAACTATCACTCAACTTTGACTGCTCTATTATGGCCTTAAATAAAGTTTTAATTGAAAAAATGGAAAAAATATTTTTCCGTTTTTCAAGCTTATTATCCTACACTGGATAGGAAAAAAACCAAAACCAAACCTAGATACACTAAGTATACTGGGAAATATTTCACCTTCCATCAAGTCTTATTTTGGCTTACTTAGCTAATGCAGGACAGCTACTGTGATTTCTTGTTTTTCTTTATTTTAAAAACTATAGGAGGCAGAGCTTTTGCTCTTTCATTTCAGGGACTATTTTGAATAAATTGTTGCTATTCTTCCTTCTTCCCATTTTGCGAGAGGACATTATTCTTTGTCTTTTACTTGGAGAAAGAAATGTTATAGGGTGGGAAGAAAGGAATGTGACATAAACAGACCATGGAAGATTGCTTTGTCCTCTTTTTGCTCTTGCCTGTTGGTGGCTTCAGTTTTTTCTTGTATTTTCTGAGGCAGTGAGAATTTTTTTCAGTTGGGGAAAGGCAGCTGGTTTCTATTGGCAATTAGCCCCTCAAGAGGCAGAGGCTCTTTGCTTCAGTTACTTTGCAGAGAGCTGGTTTGGAAAGGTTAGGATTGGAGACCTCTTAGGAGGGACAGACAAAGCAGTTTTCCAGTGTCTGAAGGGAAAAGTGTTGATAATATGTAGAAAGTGGTAATTCTTGGACTCACAAATGTTCTTTATTTTGCTTTAAATGAAAGCATCCAGTAAGAATTCTGGCAATAACAGCTAAGGTAAATAAACTTTTAAAGGTAGTGCTGTGGCAATGAACTGTGTCTTTTTGATAAGTTACTTTGTCTTGGAAAACCTTTTACTGGCTTGTAATTTTTTTGTAGACAAAACTATAGGATGCATATTAAAGGAGATGAAATAAAGATATCTATGAAAGAAGGACATGGTGCAGACTCTTTCTGGAGTATATTGTGTTATATATTCAATCTGTAATTCATGCTGAGAAAGCCTGAAGCATAATCTTTATGGCAAAAGTGGTTTCAGCTCTAGGTGGAAATAAAATTTAGGTGTAGTAGCATTTGTTATTTATTAGTACTGTATGGTTTGGTATATTTGTGTATTGAACAACTTGGTGATCTTGTTGTAGGTACATATTTTGCTTTTAAAGGTATTATTAGAGTGTTGGTGGAGTCCTTGACTCAGGGTATGTGTGTTTAATGTTAAAATAGTAGGTAATCGTTCAGAGTAACTTAGTAGCAAAGCAGACTTAGGAAAGTCTGGTTTTTTTTAAATAATTGGTTAGTTCTCTGAATACCTTTAAATTTAAGAGGTATCCTGTTTGTTTGAATGGATTCTTTTTCCTTAATCTGTATTAGCAAAATGGCTCCATTCAATGATGTGCTTTTCACATCCATAAATTATTTTAATGCAATTACCCATTAATAGTTGCAGATGTTGGAAAGTCTCTCTGATTCCAGCATTATTGGCAGGGGTTCTGATGGATATTCTTATCTTTGTTGGTATCTTTCTCTTTTCTTTTGTCTTTATATAGGGAAATATTTAAAGGATATTTACAAATGCTGCCTGTGTCTGAAAGCAAAGTGGTACTGTATGTTGCTTAGGCAAAAGCATTTGGTCAGTCTGTCTTCTGTAATCTTAGCTTTTGAAGAGGCATCTGGGTATATGAACTACTCACATGTAAAGCGTATGGAGTGCAATGGCTCTGTACATCTGTGTATCATTGCAGTGCATGGGGTTGCAGACAAGCCTCATAATGGGTAAGTGTATAAGGAAAATCTAATCATAGTCTTTCATTGTAAAAAAACTGCCCCTAGAGATCAAACGGCCTTTTGGTTGTCAAAATTCCCTTTGTGGAAGAAGGTCATATAGAAGAGACTTTACATCTGCAAAGAAAGATGGTTGTGTAATTTCAGTAGAATATGGGTAGAGCCTGATGTTGTTTTGCACTACAGAAAACATCCTCAAAACCCTTTAAAAAGAAATAAAAATCCCAACCAGATATTGGTACCAAGTTACTATTTCTGGACAACAGTGAATTGCTGAAGCTTACCTCTGCCGGTGGAGGTATTTCACGTGACTTTTCCAAACCTGTATGTGAAACCATGGTTTCATGACTAACAAGTCAGTTTGGTCTGCAAATTACTGCAGAAGCTATCAGTGTTTTCCTTGTCTCACAACTTTTGACTCCAAACTGAAAATGTGTGGGGTTTTTTGTTTGGGTTTTTTTGAGTTGTGTGTAGATTTATATTTCAGTGAGATTTGGAGTTGTACATTTGTTAGAGGCTGTGCAAGAAGCAGCAGGATTGCCTCTTTTACTGGTGTGTTCTTAGGTCACATTAAGTTAGCAGCAGTTTCACCTGACTCATTTTTAAATGAAATTAATCAGAAAGTGTTCATATAAAGAGTATGTTTGGCAGGTAGGTGTAGATGCTAATTTTTGCCAGAAAGGTGGTGATTAGCATTTGTGAGTCTTTTCACTGACTCAGTGAGGAACTGAGGTGGGATACCTGCAGATGCTCTGCCTTTTATACACGTATCTCAAATAATTTCGAACATGTGGTGTAACAGTGTAACTACTGCAATTATCATATAGTTTCCTAGTCAAAAGAATAAGCAGTGCAACATAGTCTGAGATGTATAAGTGAAAAGTCCTAAATAAATACTGTGTCTGTTTTGCCGGAACATTGATCTAGGAAGCCTGGATTAAAAAGATGGAATCTGTTTCATTTGCTGCCAGTGCAAGACTGTTGTTTGCCTGCTTTCATCAAACGTAAGGTACTTGACAAAAAGCAGCAATGTGTTTGTGAAATGAATGTGTTAATGTAGATGAAGTTTGGTATGAACGTTGTTGAAGATTCAAGCAAACTCATCAATGGAAAATTTGGATTTGGATCGTAATCTATCTTAGTTTAGGCTATTTCAGACCAGAGGTTCTCATTTTCTCATGGCTTAAATCTGAGCTCGTATATGTGAAAGTTTTATGTTTTTAATTAAGATAACTGGACATACTTAGTGTGGGGGGAAAAAAGGCTCTAAGTAAACAATAAAAAACCTGCTGAATTTTCCTGCAATGTGCTTATTTTGAAGTGGGAAGGAAGTGAACTGACATGGATAACATATGAACCTACTATATCTCCTTGATGTGGATATTAAAGGAACCTTGAAAATAGTTTATGGGGAAGTTGTTGGAGGCTTCTAATTTTAAATTCTTAGCAGGAAATCATTAAACTGTAGAGGAGCCAACATAACAGACTGTTGCTCTAAAACAAGAGCTGAATGCAGAGCATTCACATGAACTTGACAGATCTTTTTTTAATGGTGGGTTTTTTTTTTTCCTTTCATGTTTACTGCAAACCAGACAAATACATTTTCATTCTTGTATTTTTCCTATGCATTGCTTCAGTAGTCACATTCTGGATGAAATGTTAAAGCAATGCCATTATGGTCATACCTCAGCGAATATGAGGAAACTGAGATTATACTCTATTGTTCCCAGAGGGTATTAGCTCCTTGTGTGGTCAGGTCCTGCACTCCTTTGTTGGCCAGGGAAAAGCCTTTAAAAACGTGGATTCTGTTCAGTTTTAGTTTCTTCTTTTAGGTGAGATTCTCGTGCTTTATCTGAGGTTTTCAGTACATTTCATACAGATTATCAGGACCTGTAAGAGGTAAATAACCTTTGGGTCACTATCAGCTTGGCTTGTTGAAGCTTACTCAGGGGCTGGAGGAAGAGGAAGGATTATTATGTGGCTGTAAGCACTAACACATGAAGGTGAGTCACCAAAGCCTGCTGAGGTGTTTTACAAATGAAGGTTTCAGGAACTTAGGTTTGCCAAAGCCAGATGGGCAGCGCGACTTTCTGTTGTTCTGGGATTCATAAGGTTACGAGCTTTTTATATACCTGAGCTATTGAGAACTTGGTATTTTTCATCCATCAGACAAAACCATGCCTTTACAAAGTAGAACTCTTGTGTAAGTTTAAAGCATGCTGCTAGACAAGAGAGGGCAGGAATCTGCCGATCCAGCACTGGCTTGTGGTGTGGAATTGAGCTGAAGTTGAAAGTATCTGTCTCAGTTCTTTCTGTTGTCTGATGCAGGTGAGGGAAAGGAGCACTGCTGTGAAAAATATTAGTGTCTATGTAAGCCGCCTTCCCTGCTGCTCCTGCTGAGGAGGTAGTTGTTTATTCACCTGCTCGAGTGTAGACCTGTAGAATGTGTAATTTCTGACTCATAGGAGGTGTCATTTGAGGAGCAATGCGGTGTGTTGGTGCACAGCGCGGTGTTCTATCTCTGCTACACCGTGCTTCTCCTTTCTGCAGCATTGGGAGACGTTGTGCATCTTGTTCCCTTCCGTACTTTTCTCTGTGTCGTCTTTTTGCTTCTCAGTTGTTGAGCCTGTGGATAAGTAATGCTCAAAGGTACCCTGGTGAGATGGCTGAATGTTAGATCTCACAAACTGTAGGATGTGTAGCAAAGTTGAAAAGCAAGAGAATTGCTGGAAGTTGTGGCACTTTGCTGCTACTGCCAGCAAGCCTAACAGCTTCATCTGAGTTTAAACCATGGCTGCTTAATCTATTTTGGCCGAAGATGGGGTCATTCTTTTTTTGAAAATGTAACTAATTTAATTTAGCTTCAGCCTATTTGAGAACTTTTTTAAGCTAAGTTAAAAGCAAAACTAAACACTTCCCATCCACAAAAGAATTTGTGGCCTTTAATTCTGAGAAACTATTTTAATTAGTTAGACCAGCCCAAGCAATAATAATGCTTGTGTAGCTACTCTGAAATGGGATTTATTTCAGTAACTGTTAGCCAAAAAAGAGAATAAGCTGTCATCAAAGTCAAGTAAATACCTACTTGTAGTTGTTTTAGGAACATTTTGCATGAAGTGATTGTAACTCTACTTATATAAAAAAAGCTTTTAATTTTGATGAGCCATTTAAGCTAACTTCTCTGTATGGATTTGCTGGGGATCCATGGGTGGTTTTTGCTTAGCATGTCATTCCTTTAAGTAAAAAACCAAGAAAAGCACTCCCCATTTTTATATACAAGTGAGAGGCACATGAGAAAGTGCCTAACTGCCCTTTAGTTATTGTCTGTTACTTGTCCTGGAGTAGAGAAACTGCAGTGGTACTCTCCATCAAACATCATCTTTATTTAAAGCTTTTCTCCCCATGTCCTCAACTTTCATATGCATGTTCCTATTTATGCAAGTATCTGGGTTAGTTGAGTTGAAGTTTCTTGTGAGCTGAAGGACTTTGGGAGAAAATGAGGAAATATGGTTCTAGTTGCCGGGGGATCTGATGGTTGTGTGCGCTGTTAATCTTGAAGTACTTTTGTTTTCCAGCAGTGGTTTGGGGAATGCAGTTGTTGCATGTGAAAACGTCTTTAATGTATTTTAATTTGGTTAAATTTGTGAGTGTAGGTATGTTTTATAGATGGTGATACTGTCTTCATTGTAAAAATCATGACAAAAATTAGGTGCCTTATTCCAATTGAAAAAGCAAAAAGAATACTTGGATGTAAAAAGGAGGTACAGAAATACCTTGGAGTTGGAAGAGGAGTTTCTTCCATTATAACTAATATTTTTTCCCCTTTTCTTCCTTAACCCCTTTACAAACACCTGACTACTGAGAGTATGTCTACATGAAGTGTAGGGGCAGGAGGTGATCTGGTTGTTTATGTTCCTGGAGTAGGCTGTGATTTTCCACTCAAAAGTGTTCAGGAAAGCATTACCTCTATGGAATGGCGCTGATCCTGACGCAATGATACCTCTAGCTGCATTTATTTATTCAGCTATGGAACAGGGATATCATACTTCTCAGGAGTTTCTGGGGCTTCAGTTTTCCATATGATGACATAGATATGATAATATTATTTTGTCCTTTTTTCGTTAATAGTTTCAAGTTGGTTTCTTTGTTTTCTGTCTACTTTGTACTAAGAAGTAGTTGAACAAAATCTGTTCACCCCCTTTTGTCTGTGTGGGGCTGCTGCAGCCTGGTAAATGCTGAGCTTCATGTGTTAGTGGAAAGGGAAATGGTGATTTGGGTTGTACGAAGCTCAGATTAGTTTTGGTCTCCTTTATGTATATTTCATCATTTGTGTGGCAAATATATAAAATAGTCTGTTATGAAACTGAATGGACAGAGAGTTAAAGCAATTCTATGTTGGGCTGATGATCTGATGATTGATCTGATGGTCTCAGCAGCTGTAACCTAGGAAGGGATTGCTATTTTATCGGATTAGCACAGATTAATTCATTAATGTTTGTAACAGGTTTCCAAATCCCCTGGCACTCTAGAAATTCAAAGCTCTGTGGATGCATTTCTTATTTTTTAAGTACTGTTGACTTTAATGTGGTTAATGGCAGGAAATCCAAAGTACTTGAGCCAAACAATTATCTTCCTTCTACTGACAGTGTCAGTGCTTTTGCAAGACTCGAATCATTGTTTTAGCTGGCTGAAGCTTGTAGTGGGAAGGGACTCCGGGGCCTGAGAGTGGTAGTAGATCACAAAGAAAACAATGTCTGGGATTTCACCTAGCAAAGTGAAATGCACAAACCCTCCAGTATGGAGGGAAGGTCGTAAATACACGCAAGCATAAACAGTGCATCAGCGTGTCCCAGAATTACACATCCCCGAGGAAATCACTATTGGGAAATTACTGCTGGTTATCCTCATTGTCCAAGCAGGACAGCAAGGTGTTGCATCCAGGAGCAGAGAAAGATGGGGTGGAGGAACTTGCTGGGGTTTCTGGAGCAAAATGGGGAGCCCCATGCTTTGACTTAGTAGCTGACACCCTACTTGCAGCTAGTGAACTGTGAATGTAGCCTTAAGCAGAGCAGTAGGGCTGCCCCGCAGTAGGAGCCTGCCCCGCCCCGACGGCTGGCGCTACCTGCGTGTCCACCGACCGGCGACAGGGGGCGCCGTGGTGTCCGCGGACGCGCCCGGCCGCCCCTTCCGCCGCGGCAGGGGCCTGGCGAGGCGAGGCGGGGGGCCGGCAGGGGGCGCTGCGGCGCGGCAGGCTGCGCGCCCGCCGATCCCGCGGGGGCGGTTGGAGGCGGCGCGGGGCCGCGGACGTGCCCGAGCGGCGCCGCCGGCAGCAACAATAGTGCGCGGCGGGCGGGGAGCGGCGGGCGCCGCCGCGCTGAGGCCTTCCCCCCCATGGAGGGGTATTCGCTGGGGGTGAGCGTGTACTCCGACCAGGGCGGCAGGAAATACATGGAGGACGTGACCCAGATCGTGGTGGAGCCCGAAACGGCGGCCGAAGCGGAGCGCGGTTCCCCGCACAAAGGGGGAGCGGCGCCCGGAGGCCAGCGCGCCGCCGAGCCCCTCGCCGAGAGCGGCCGGCGGAGGGGAGGGAGCCCGCGGGCGCCGGAGGAGGCAGCGCTGCCGCCCGGCCCCGGCCGGCGCCCGCGCCGATCCGTGGCCTTCTTCGCCGTGTGCGACGGGCACGGCGGCCGGGAGGCGGCCCAGTTCGCCCGGGAGAACCTGTGGGGCTTCATCAAGAAGCAGAAGGGCTTCGGCTCGGCGGAGCCGGCTGAGGTGTGCGCGGCCCTGCGCAAGGGCTTCATCGCTTGCCACCGGGCCATGTGGAAAAAGCTGCGTAAGTTACGAGCGATTGGCGCCCTCCAGCACCCCCGCTACGCCTGGCCCTCTACCCGCCCGCCTCAGGCCCCGTAGCGCCGCCGGCTCACGGCCTTTCCCCCGACCGTGCTTCTTCCCGTAGGGCCCTGCGGTGACAACCGGGGGCACGGCGGACCCCCTTGTCGGCCTCCCGTTCCTCTTCTGCTGGTGTCCCTTGAGCGCGGGACATCCCGCTTTTAGCCGCCTTTTCCTCCCCCCGCCAGCCCCCGCCGCATTATTGTGAGTTGAGTGTTTCAAAGCCTTCTGTCTCCGCTTTGGAGCGGGACACCCGCGCTGTTGGCAGCATCGACTCCGTCCGTGTGCAGGGAACGGGGACGGGAGAGCGGGATGTGATCCGAGGTGTTGAGTCAAGGAATTCGGTCCAACAAGAAAAACTGGAAAGCGTACTGTGGGAGGACACGTCGTAGGACCAATATGCTGCGTAGTGTGATGTGATTATAGAGCTGCAGTGTGTTTTCAGGGTGTTGCAAATCGGATCTCTAAATTCGGTTTATCGTTACCTTGATGGAGCTCGCCCTTAGATATCCCTTGCCCAAAGGATCGTGAAAAGAAAAAAAAAAGTCATTTTAGCAAACTCAAATGGGCTGAGACAGTGTTTTTTCCCCTAACTCTGCCTTCATCCCAGCTGTTTCTGAAGAGTCCCGTTGGAAGTATTCAAAATATGGCTTTTCCATAAAGGCTAATCGCTTGCTCATTCTGTATTGTTTGGGCATTGGGAAATATGTGGTGTACCTGGCAAAGTAGGAAACCATCAGTATCCTAAAGATTTATAGATTATTTGCTTAACTACAGTAGGATAGAAGTTGTGGTCCTAAATAGGTAAGGGTAAAGGAGAGGAGAGTGACAAGACAGGTGACAGTTGTTCTTGTAGCCTTCTTCCTCCCTGAGATACAGTGAGACTGCAGAACTGAGTTTCTGAAAGGAATTACCTTTTTTCCTCAGTAAGGGGAAGATTATGGTTTAGAGTATGGCTGTTGTTCATATATACTGTGTAAAGTGTGTGTTGTGTATGCCTGTATGTCTTCAAAGGCCCTAGAAAGGGAAAACAGAAGAACAATGAACAAACAGCATTTGAAGACAGGCAGGCAGGAGTGGGACACAGTACCATTGGGTCAGAAACATAGACAGTGATACTGACAGTGGGCTTGGAAAGCGAACATAAAAAGGAAGAATTGCACTTAGAGCACGGTGGAATTTCAGCCAAGTGATGGGGGTGGGGACACGCTTTACAGTTTCATTTTCTTCTTCCTTTTTCTTGAATAGCAAAACAGAGAAGTTGTGTGAATTTTTCTGCTTCTTGAAAAGATACAGGGAAAGGTGGAGGGCACGCTGATACTGGGCAGAAGGGAAAGGGCGTAACTTTTAGAAGCACCAGAACTTGGCCGCAGCCTTGAATGGTGTGTGATCCCTGGGGCTGCAGGCCTGCATGGGGAGGAGAAAGGTGTGTGAATAGGGGAAGATGGTATGGGGGAAAGAGGAGGGAGTTTCATTTTCTAGGTGCAGTTCCTTGATCTGTTTATTTGTCACTGTATCTGTGTGTGAGTACAAGATGCAGAGAAATGGAGGGAAGTGACAGAATGCAGGAAATACTATTTTAGTAATGAGTGTTTAGCAAACAGTACCTGGGTTGTGGAACCAATTTAAATTGTGAGAAACAGCATAGCTCTGGCTATGAGCGCTTGACGGTTTTAGGCAGGCTGTACGGTAAACTTCTACATAGCATGCTTGGGCTTACTGGTTTCTGCTGCATGTGCCTGACAGAGTTTTAGTGGACAAAAGCATCACTATATCTAGTTTATAAGTTCTCATGCAAGTTTTACTTAAGGTAAATAGTGCCCCATATCATCGTCTGTAGGACACATCTTTTACCATAATTTGGCAACGCTAAGGACTTGAAAGGGAGACTTGAAAGGAATGTTGGTGTCTTGAAACAGAGATGGGAGAATGGTTTGGATTTCTGGTGTAAAGGATGAAGTTTTTATTGCTTCCAGTTGATGGCTGCTGGAAAAGCTCGTACTCTGCTGCTTTGTTAGTTCTTGGAACCTGTGAGTCAACCCAGTGGCCATCTCTTGTGAAAAGAAACATTCTTGTGTAGAAAAGAAACTGATCATGAGAGTACCAGAAAAATTAAATCAGAAGAATACCTCGTTGTCATTGCTGATAATTTTTGGCCTTTATTACATAGTAATAAGTTTCTCTGTATGTGAAAGGGTTTCTGGAGTAAAAGTTCATGTTTGAAGCCTATTTCTACAATTGGCAGCGGTAGGAAAGGTGTTTACAAGAAGTGTTCTCAGGAGCTCGCAGATTTTGAAGTGACTCTTCTGAGGATTGCATAGGTTTATATTTCTTTGGTAATGAATTATTTGTATAGCTTGATAATATCAAAACCATTTTTTTTCAGTGTGACTAGTTACAGTTTAGAAAGAGCTGTGTGATTCTGCTTTGGTTATAACTCTTCACATTAAATTAAATCAAAGCAATAGAAGTTAAATGGTATTTTCATCTCTCATGAAATAGCAAGGGTGGGTTTTAAATTTTCACTGCAAAATAATGTCAGGATTATTCTTAGAAATACTGAAGAGTTTCTGTAATGTATTCTAATCTGTAAAGAGCCTGAACCACTTGAGGCAATGCAGACTTCCAGGATAATGTAAAGTTTTTAGGGTCTGTTGCTGTATTAAAAGTTCATATAGCATTTATTTTCATGAAAAATTAACAAGAATTTTAGAACGAAACTGACTTAACTAAGGTATTGTAGTTAACTTGTATAAAACCAGGGAGATCAGAATGAAATGTATTACTCAGCAGTTTTTGACTCCCAGAATAATTCTGAATCATTCTCAAAAATGAGCAGGAGTAGAACTTCCACATGCACGTTTTGGAACAGTGTATGTTTCAGATCACACACCAACCATCATAAGGGATTTTGCTTTTTAGGCTGTGCCAGAGTATTTCTTTTTCTGTTACATATGTGGTATCCAGGTGTAGGATCCATATTCTGGTGTAACAGATACTGCTTGGGATGGGTTGTTTTAAACCAATTACTACCCCTCTCTCCAGTCCCTCCACCAGAAGAAGGGTGGATAAATTAAGAAGTAATTGCAAGTTGTGTATAAACAACTTACAGTCCTGGAAGCTGCATGGATTTGCCTCTTGAAACTGTCTACTGTTGTAAGGGACAGACTGGATTATAAATCTGATAGCTTTAGATATCCTGAACACTTATTGGCCTTTTCTCTTATTCCTTTAATCTTCTTTCCTTGGAAGAGTGGGGAGTACATCTACTGAACTGGAAGGTGTGGTATTTTGTGGGCAGGTATAGTGACAATCTGTAACAGGCAGTGCTGCTGGTACCCTGCTAGACACAGATGGGGTTTACCTCCTGCTCTCATTTCGCATCAGCTGGGTCAGCGTGTGCTGCACTGTTTCATAATGATGGGATTTTTGGATGGAAAACCTCCCAGCTGCAGTGGATTTGTGCCCACTTGTCTTATAAAAGATCTTGTAAAAGAAATATGGGGCCTTGATGGTAGTGTCCTGTGCATGTTTGTTCTTAGAGGTTCCATTTAGTTTGCGCTAAAATGTTTTTAAATGCAACCAAGTCAGATTTTATGAAGCAAATCCCTTTATACTTCTGCCCTAGGCAGCAGGTGACAGTTTTATTTTGTCAGCTACAGAGGCAGCTGAGTTTACCAATTCTAAGGTACAAAGCTGAGTGAAGGGCAATGTTTTTTACAAGTGGAGGGGACAAATTGTTTTAGAAGATGTCCTGTTGCTGGTTGTGTGATTGATACAGACATGCTGTGTGGAGGAGTCTGGTGGGAGATTTCAGTTTTAATGTGTGTGCTCAGAGGAAAGCTCAGCAGTTTTGACGCTTTTGTTAATTTCTGATGAGACGCAGTCTCTAAAGAAAGGAGTATGTTGTGCTATATATAATACTTCTCTCTAAACAGGAGCAAGGCATAAACTAAAATCCCTTGGTGATAGGCATATCTAATTTCTGTTCTGTTGGAGTCTAAAACCTGAGGCTGCTGTATCATTCTTTTTCTCATAAGTGGGTGATTTTGCTCTGCTCTTCACTCCCATAAAGACTGTTTTGACTCTCTAATATATTTTATTGCTATTGAGGGGTTGTTGCACTGACAGAAACTCATTAGTTGCAGCTTGTTTTCTGTTAAGTGCATGGTTGAAGTCCTCATTACCACTTGGCTTCCTCCCTCATTTGCTTCCCATTTGGAATGTGTTAGATTTAATATCCGCAGCTAAAATTGCCAGACAAAGTACTTCCAATAAGCTGATTGAATGTTTGTGTTCTTAAAATAAAGCTTCTCCTAGGGAGAAAGTGTAGTTTAGTATTTAGAACACAAAGCTACAACTCTGTTAGAACTTAAATGTTTAAATTACACTGGGTTTCTTGGTAGCTAACACTGAGGAAATGAGGTTTTAGCATCATACTGCACAATTGTGCTTCTCCTTCATCATGTGTTCCATGCCTTCTCTTTCTTGTCTTGGGCTTCTGCACATCATTCAGTGGCCCTGGAACCTAAGTTCCTAATCTTTTGCTTCTCTTTGAGACTTTTGAAATTTAAAATACCTGTTTCTACAGAGGAGAAGGCCTTATATTATTTCCTTCCTTCCCCTTCCCCCCCTGCAAGTGTTTGTTGTGCTATAGGAAAATAAGTAATACAGTGCTTTGGCAGTCTGGCGTGGGTATTTCCTGCAAACAGAATGTGTATCATAGTGGAATTTTTATGTTGTGCTGTATGAGTGTGACTTGTGAAGTGCAGAAGATAGAATGTGACAAGGAGATGAGTCTCCCTTCTGAGTTTGAAGACAGGAGTGGGTGCGGTGAGGAAGAAACATGAGGTTGCTGTTGACAGTTGAAATCAGCCGATAACTGGGAACTTAAGTTCTGTTTTCTGAGGGTGCTGAAGTAGGGAGGAGGACTGGTATGGCTAATCTGTCTTAATTAGGATGTTGTCTCAGCCATTTGGTGGAGTTTTGGAAGAAGATGAACTTGGATGCTTAGACACAAAACCAGACAATAAAAGGTGTGAAAGAGAATTTTAGATTGGACATAAATGGGGAGAGAGTGTAATGTGTTTTGCGGGCAGAACTGTTGAGAAAGGAGATTTCCGTAACCACACGTAGTTCACACTAGTACAGGTATTTTGCTGTTCTGAATTTAAGGGATAACTTTGCAGATTTGAAGTTGGGGTTTGAGTAGTATACTTAAATTGTCTGCTTCATTCAGTCCTCCAGAAGGAAATGTGAATAAGGCTGTTGAGAAGTTACTCAACTTAAAATGTTATTCAGCATATCAAATTAAGATAGCATTTTCTTTCTTTCCAAGGACTTCAGGAATGTCCAGAAAACCTGCCTGCCAGTAAAATGTCCAGAAAAATGATTTAATCTGTAACGTTTCTACCTCTTCAGATGGGGAAGTGAACAGTAGAGCTTAACAAAACACTTGGTTGATCCTGTTCAGCACTCCAGGGGCACATCTCCCCCCATATTCTTCTAGTAGTGCTTAGAATATGAAACCAGAAGTGACAGCTTTTTGAATTCTCTCTTGGTGCTTTGACACTGGCTTTATCTGTCTTAATTGAAGCTCTAGGTAGGGGAGTGATGTTATGAAAGTGGGGGGGATCTGAGGCCACTAGTTTTGCCTGACCGTACTGTAGTAAAACACGCAATGTGTTGTGACGTTACACAGGGCTCTGTGGCACACCCTTCCTCTTGAGCCTCAGAACATTACCAGTTCCACAGAATTGAAACCAAAGGTATTCTTATTTGGTTTTTTTCTCTCATTGCAGCAGAGTGGCCAAAGACCATGACAGGGCTGCCTAGCACGTCAGGAACCACTGCGAGTGTGGTAATTATCCGTGGGTCAAAGATGTATGTTGCTCATGTTGGTGACTCAGGAGTGGTGCTAGGAGTCCAGGATGACCCCAAAGACGACTTCGTGAGAGCTGTGGAGGTGACGCAGGACCACAAGCCAGAGCTCCCCAAAGAAAGGGAGAGAATCGAAGGCCTTGGGGGCAGGTAACCGTCTCTGCTTTTTACTTCAGTTTTGATCTCTGGTGCTATTTCTGTCTTTGCACTAGGCTTAAGCTTGCTTGTTTTGGAGGGGGGGAGCAAGCAAGCTGGTGAATCTCATGGTCTATTTATATTCCTTCCCTGTCTGTGCTCTGTGTTTTTTAGCTAGCTTGTTGAGGGATAGGTTAGTGTGATCTGTTGTTGCACTGTTGTGCTTTTTGCTGCTGGTTTATGGTATAAGCAAACTTAATCGGGCAGCTGAGGTGTGGTTACAGTTCTAAATATTAACTGAAAACTTTGGAAGTGGAGATACTGCCTTTTGACCTATTTTTCATTAAATTCTGAGGAACCTAGGGGGAGAGGATTGCCTTGCTGTAAAGATAATGAGATGAGCTCTGGAGTATCTAGTTTGTCAAAGGGTGGAAATGCAGCAGTCTTGACACAAAATACTCTATAATTTTTCCTGCATTCTGCATTGTTCCTGAGGTGACAATGGCAGCTGTTGAGTAGGCTCTCCAAAGCTTCTGTTTAAGGAGCACAAAATAAAATAAACTTAGATTTGAAATAAGATTTGAGACAAGATGCTGTATTTGCCATGTTTAAATATACGCTTAAAATGTTAGAATACCGTGTTTTAACGCATATTAGTAATTTCTTCGCTGTCAGGAGCTGGCAGATGTTGGAACATCTCCGAGTTGTGGTTGATGTGTGTTCCTGTGACTGAGGAAGAAGGCTGGCAGGTTTGTCAGATGGCACTAATGTTTTGAGACAAACCTCAGGGCTCGCATTTGGCGTAGCTTCGCAGGAGCTCTGTGTTCTTTCACTCTGCAGTATGGCACCAGATGGATGGGCATGGTTTCCTTCTCTTGCAGTTCAGAGACAGATCAGTGAAGGTTTTCCTGTTGACATCATCCATATGAGAACCCTGTCAGCTCATTAACCTTCAGGTGGAAGTTGATCAGTTTGCTCTGTTGTAGCTTTTCAGGAAGGGTAATGCGCAGTTTTGCTAGGTTAGTACTTGCAAGTGTATGGGCTCCTGAGTTGTGTATCTCAGAGACTGAAAGTCTTTGAAGCTTCAAAGAAGCATTCCCTGGAACTTTGCATCAACAGGAATTGTTAAATCTTATTTTATTCTTTTTTAAATCATTATTTTTATTGGTCCTCCTTCTGTGTTTCCCAGGCTGGCTGCTGCAGGCTATTGTGAAGCAAATGGTAGGAGTGAGGTGGAACTATGCAGTTCTGCTTATTAATGTCCTCTCTTCCATGAAATCAAACTGGGAAAAGTTAATGGGAGAGCATAATTGAATCTTGCATTAAAAATGCTATTTTCCTAGTGACAGTGTGTGAGTGTGGGATGGGGTCGTGTTTTTGATGGTGACTGAGGTTAGCTTTGTGAGGTTTTCCGTTGTACAAGTGGATGAGATGGATTTCTAGGATATGATGTTTGTGACTTTGCTGCACTGTGCATGCGAAGGATGGAGCTAAACATGCCCTTGTTGTTAAGGCCTTTGAAGTCTCAGGAAGTGCATCTTGAATAGCTTCAGTATGAGGAAACTTGAGGCTGTTCCAGAGCTTTTGAGTTTCTAATTACCAGTGGCTGTTCCTTGGATAAAAGCTAGCTTTTAAGTATCTAGTTCTTAACTTTTTGGGACCAAGCTTTGCTAGTTCCTTGTTCCACTGCCTTTTCTTCCTCAATCATAGAATCATGGAATAGTTAGGGTTGGAAAGGACCTTAAGATCATCAAGTTCCAACCCCCCTGCCATGGGCAGGAACACCTCCCACTAAACCATGTCACCCAAGGCTCTGTCCAGCCTAGCCTTGAACACCACCAGGGATGGAGCATTTACAACTTCCCTGGGCACTCCATTCCAGTGCCTCAGCACCCTTACAGTAAAGAACTTCTTCCTTATATCCACTCTAAACTTCCCCTGTTTAAGCTTTAACCTGTTACCACTTGTCCTGTCACTACAGTTCTTAATGAAAAGTCCCTCCCCAGCATCCTTTTAGGCCTGTCCTGTAGCTTCTCCTTCTAATGCCATTTGTGAGAACTAAAACCAGTGCTGGGTGCCTTAGGGCAGGTGTTAATACTCAAATGCAGAGCTGTTTCTTCCTATCTCCTGGTTTCAGCAGATAGCGACTATGAATAATTCTTCTTTTATATCTGCCTCATGTTGATGCACCTTTAAGGAAATCCCTGCAGAAGGCTGTGCTCTGTTCTCTTTTGTTTTTTTCAACTGCATTGTGCTGCTCCTCGCTGTCAGACTTTGACAGGTGGAGAAAACTGAAGGAGGAACTACATGATATATCCACCCAAGTGAGTTGATGTTGATGGTCCTCATCTGAGGAAGGCAAATTCAGATCTGTTGTTTCTCTGACAGATTAAAAAGATACTCTTACATCTGGCGGTTGCAGCCAGCCAGAGTTTCTTCCAGGTCTTCATTCCCCTGCTTTTCTTCTGCCTTTCATGTCTCACTTTTCCATGTGGCTTAATGTGGAATAAAACTCTCTAAGTGATACCGTGTGTTTTGAAATATTTAATTGTGCTGTGGACTTCCCTGAGGGTGCTGTCATTATTGACTCCATATTTGCATATTAAACCAGTTTTGTGTCATTGAAACCAACTTCCATGCTTTCATTTCCATTCCTTTTTAACCCCTGCTTCTTTCTGATGGATTTAGTGTGATCAACAAGTCCGGTGTGAATCGTGTTGTTTGGAAGAGGCCTCGCCTGACTCACAACGGCCCTGTGCGCCGCAGCACTGTCATCGACCAGATTCCCTTCCTGGCAGTTGCCAGAGCACTCGGTGAGTTGTGCCTGTGTCTGGGAGTGAGATCCCGCAGCATACAGGCCACCAGAACTGGATTATACCCTGTTTGCCAAAACATCCAGTTTAGAAGGGGCTTGCTTGCCTTGCTTACAAGGCCTTCTGAAGGCGTGGCCCTTTCAAAAGTGTTTTTAATATAATATGGATATCATATTTCAAATACAGCTGTAGAAGGTGTCATTGGTGAGTGAAGGACTTGCCCTACAACATGCTGTTAGACTCACAAGGATGGTACTTCATCTCTGGGCAAACAAAAATGTACAAAGCAGAATGTATCTCCAAAGTGGAGATTACATTTGTGTTTTACTGAAGTAACAGGACTATTTTTTGACTAGATGGTGATAAGAGTAAGTTTTGCTGCGTAGCATATGAAATACTTTGGTCTTCCTTTTGTGGTGGATCTGTTTTCTTTCAGGACTTCGCACGGAATGAACAAAGGGATGAAAGTCAAGCCTGTGTTATATCTGTATAACTGTATATATGCTTTTGCCTATGCGAGAGTATAAGTAATGGGAAACTATCTTTTAGGAACACTTTTTAAAGGTCAAAAAGGCATGTTACAGTACCTAGAATACTTGTTAGAAATTGATTTTGGGAAATCCTTCATAATTCAATCCCTGGCTACTTCTTGCCCATGAGTGCTAGCGTTTTCTGGCCAGATTTTTCCTTCAGTTTCCTTGCAGAATTCCAGTCTCGCGCAGTTCATCTTGTTTCTCTTTTCCCCAGTGAAGAATTTTCTATCCAGATATGCCCAATATATGTTTGATTTTTTTTTTTTTTTTGGCATCATGTTTTTTACCTGTGAAAACTCTCCTGTGACTTAATTTCCTCTTGGCAAGCCTGACAGTTACGCGATAGTGTTGTCAGTGTTCCTGGGTCAGTTGGCAGCATGTCGTGGGGCCAGTCTGTTCTGGGACCATGGTCATCTTGATAATTACATAGCATTACTGTGTCTCATTTCAAAGTCAGTGATATCTGCTTCACATGGCTTTGTCCAGTGTTAAAAAGAATGTTGCAGTGGTAACTGATGTTGTAAAATATGGCCATGTATGAAGGAAGGAATTAAAGGCTAAGGGGGCTGAATAGGGATCTGTCAATAACAGTAAAGTTTGAATTTGATGGAAATTTTTCTCTCTATCTTTAAAGTTGTAATTCTGTGTCATATTTTAGGCAAGACAGATGCTTATTTTATGCTGAGTAAATAAATATACATAAATCCTTTGGAGTGAATAAATAAATCCTTTGAGTCAATAGATGACTAGAATCTTCATCTGCTGAGCTATGTACCCCTCTTCTCTCCTTTTCTGCACACAGGTGTTTGTTCCTCATAGAATACAAAACGTTTGTGCTTAATTATGGCAAATCTTTACTCCTCTGATTGCGAGTTTGTTGTTTGTCTAAACAGCTCAGTGACTTTTGATCTGACTCCTCTCAGCAAGTTGAACAAAAGGATTTGGCTGGGGTTTGTGTGCAGATGGGAATTCAAGGAATGATGCATCTGTTAGCCCCCTATTGCATTCTTTCCCCTATTGCATGTGGATGAAGAGGATTACTGGAGAGTTTCAGGTCCAAGAAATGAGAACACTTATCTTTTAACAATTCTGGGTTTCAAAAAGTTATCAGATTTGAAAGCTTAAAAGAGTGCTTTGGCATCTTCAAATCACAGAGAAAAGGGTTTACAACGTGCGAGTGTTGTGGTGTTTACTTGCTCAAGGAGCCTCCATGGCCTTTTTTGCATCCCCTTCTGAGGAGGTATGACAAACCTCCTGGAAAAGGGAACACAGCTGCTTCGCTCCCTAGGACCCAGATGGTGCACAGACGCTCACAGTTTGGAAACAGGATTTAACTTCTTTCTGAGGCCGGCATGCCCCTTACGCTGCTTACAAAAGACCTACCACAACTAAAGCCATTTGCATTCATGCTGCTGATGCCTGCTCAACCTCTTGGCTGGCACCCAGGCTGCTACCCTGGTTGGCACAGCGCTGCTGCGCTGGAGGCTGGCCAAGCGGAGTAATGTCAGTGGTGACATGTACTGGTTCCCAGTACTCCAGTCAATCTCACAGAGATCTAGCACAGTGATTCTTTTTGCTAAGTCCAAAATGAGTTGTTATTCTTGCAGAAATCCCAGACAGATCCCAGACTGGAGAATAATTGCACAGTAATTTTTACTAGGACAGCAGGAGTCTCTTTGCACTGCAGAGAGGAACCTGGAGTTGTGAATTTACTGTCTTTAAAGTGGGAAGACTGATGAAAAAGGCTAAAATTTAGAACATAGATTGGGGTTTTTTTTGTTTTAAGTTTGTCTTTCTCTAACAAAACTGTACAATATTTCTGATTCAGTCTTACCCAGTCCTGAAGTCTGTCACTCCTCGTAAGGAGTACAGCAAAGCCTTTGGAAATAGCAGGAATAAAACACTGTGGAAAAGCTTTGCGTTGGTTAAACAGTTGGTCAGTAGACAGAATACTGGTGCAATAGAAGTCCTGCTCAGATTAATTCTGTTGCCATTCCTTTTACTGTTCTGATTGTATGCAGTGTCTTTCTGCCCTAAAATTATCATGTGTGTTACGCACTTTCTATTACCACTGCTTCTCACAAAAATATTGGCTGCATTTAAGTCACATTTAATTTAAATAACAATTTATCTATAGTTCTATAACAAGTCAGAATATTTAGGCTTCATGCTGTCTCTGTAAAGTACCTGTATGCTGTTTGTACTGTATAGAGGTTTTTAAGTCTTCTAATGAAATAGTTTATAGTGTAGCAGAGTATTCTGCATTTTCAGGGTAGGTACTTCTGCTAACCTCTGTTGGGTAATGAAAACACCTTTCTTGATACCCATTTGCCTTGTAGATACTTAGGAGCCCTGTGCGGTCTCAGAATTGTTCAACTCAGGACTTGCTACCTGTTCTGATCAGAAGAGCATTTTTGTTTCCTTAGAGTGTAATCACTTGAGTAAGTTTCCTGGCATCCATAATTTCATGGTAACTGTCCATTTATCTGCCTGTCCCAAAATCGCGTGAGGTAACTCAAATTACTTGAATCTCCTTATGTAAGGCAAAGCTATGAGTGTGCAGATTGCCAGGTACTGTAGAGCAGATGCTCAGGGGCAGCAAGCCGTCATGTAACTTGCTTGTGTGTTTTGGAGAGTCCGTGTGTATCATTGCATCATCTATTAGTTATTGTCTTCCTGTGGAGACAGTATCTCCCTGTTGCAGACAGGAAGGCATTGTAGACCCCTGTGAGCGTGCTTACATGTGCATGTCTTGGGGAAAGAATGCTGAGAGGGGAAATAACCTGCTCTATGTGTAACATAATGGCCAGATATGTCCTAGGAGGAAGATTACATTTCAGGCACGCCGTCTGTCCAAGTACATTAACTTAGATGTGCTTCTGGGATGATAAGCAGAAAGCTGTAAATGTACAAGGTTGTGTGTGTTTTCTTCCCGTGTGTTGAACCCATTATGGAAAAATGGAGTGAAGAGTTTGGAAGTTTTGAAGTAAAATCTGGCCACGTGTGTAACTTTAAAAGGCGGTATACCAAGCAGGGAAAGCACAGAAAAGCTACAGTATGAGCTCTGAATATCTTGTGGTAAAACTTGAAACAAGAACAGAATAAAAAAGCAAGTAGGCAAATGGTGTGATTAATCACTGAGCTTTGTAGGTTGACTGTAAGTGCAACTTAAACTCACTATGGCTTCCTTAAGTTGCTGTTTAAGTTGACGTTCTCAGCTGTCTCCCAGACCAGTCAACTGGTAATGCCTGGTGGGATGGCAGCAATGGCTCTTGATTGTTTTTTAAATCATATGGGATCTCTTGCTGGTAAATCAGGTCTAAATCTAGTAAATCTTTCATGGACCTTTTTTCCCTCCTCCTCCCCTTTTCTTAGGAGCTAATATAGAGCCAAGATCTGCAGCTGTCGAAAGGGTTATGTAGTAAGGGATTGTCTCACAGTATTGTAGCTCTGTGTGTGTGTGGGGGGGTTTAAATTAATGAATGATGAAACCTGAACCAAGAACGTGTTAGTTAAATACTTCATGTGGCAACATGAAGTATTTTTTCCTTTCTTTATGTAGAAATAGATTCACCCCCATATTTTAGATGGAGTGGCTTCTACCACATAGGCTTGACTTTTTGTAAGAATATGAGTTTCTTGCTGACCCCTGTACCAGAGCAGAGAATACTCAGTTCATGGCTCCTGCAGGCATGGGGGCTTTGTCAGTGACAGGGAAGCTGTTTCCCAGAGCAACTTACTGGATGCCAGAATAGTTTGTGAAGCTTTTGAATGTGCACACCATGAAACCCCAGAGAAGAGGGTATGGCTGACCTCAGATGATCTAAGTAGATCCTGTATAAGCATTTTGGGTTTCCTTACATGATTCAGTTTTTGTAAGGTAACCAAATAAAATGGACAGAGTTGCTACTCAGTGTCTGTTGCTTAGTTCTTCCTGCTCCTTAGGAAGGAATGAAGATCAATCATATTGAATTGCAAGAGCTAGTAAGTTGTATTGAAATACTGTACAGCATTTTCCAGGTTATATTGGTAATAGCTTTTTTTTAATCTATGTAAAACCAGACAAACTGCAGGGCAAACTGAGGTGCATTTGGGATTCTAGTCTTGTCCTAGGGATATCTGGTTCTAGCTTGTATAATTTTTCTACCCCTCAAGACAAAATACGTGTGTATGTCTGTACAAAGTGCAGAGCATGTGTTTTACTTTTTGGGTCTGTATGTTACACAGGTCATATGAAGCACATGTGGATCCATGTCCCTCAAATGAGAGAGCATGGAGCTCTCTCCTCCTTGGCAGACTGGAGGCGTCTCTATGTGCCTCTTCCTCTGTCTTCTCTAGCAGTGTAGAACAGCAATAATAAAGCTTTTCTCCTAAGGGTAGAACTTTATCCAGGTTTAGTCAGTTCATTCTTCCGGTTTATCCCATGTCTTTAGCTAAGCAGATGCTGTCTAGGGTTGTCTTTCGAAGCTTGAAATTCCACCTCAGTGTTCATTTGAAGGATTTAATTCAAAGCCAGAAATTGCAGAGCTTTCTGCATGCCAGTTTAGCTCTTCCCCTCTACTTTTGCGTATTAGTTCTTGTGGGCTTTTCTCATGCAGTGTACTGTGGTGTAGCCCGAGGCAAACACCTTTCTTTCTCTCTTGCCTGTGCTTTTTGCCAACATGCAAGCAGAGATGAGCAGTCATGATGCAGACTGCCTTATAAGCAGCTTTTAATTCACCATTCATTTTAAATGCAATGATTTGTTTATTTTGCTGCTGAAGTACTGCTCTCTTGCCTGTGCTTTCCTTTCCTGTGTAACATTGAGGGTGGCATTCATTCATCTGATTTGAGTGAAGTGGTATGTTAAAGAAGCCCCTGAAGGAGTAGTGAAAGTGCTTCTGTGCAACTTTTCTGTTTCAGTTTTGTCACCATTCTTCATGTCTTTAATCATTTCTGGATTGTATAAATGACATTGCCTTGCAGTCGTCCTTCGACTGCTGTGAAGATGCCCTCTTGTGGCTATAGGACTGGTTTGCCGTGACTTCTGGTGAAAACATTTTCCACCGCAGCTCAGCCTGGATGGTTTTAAGTGGTTACTGTCCCTATCTTTGCTGAGATTTGTCTCACTTCCTAGCAGCACTGCCTCGTTGGCAGTGAAGAAGGAAAGTTCTGCAAGGCTTCTCTTTGTACTGACAGACCTTTTAGATAAAACTTTGATTTAAAAAGATCTGGCATTAATCAAACTGGGTTTTTATTTAGGACTGACTTATAAAAGTAAACTTTTCTTTCCTCTGTTAAAACCAAAAGATACTTTTGTATTTAAAACAGCATGCTCCAGAAACACAAATTGAAGGCTTGATTTATATATGACTTCTGGACATACTTTTGCTATAAGAGGGCTTTGGGCTTGATCTAATCCAGTTTACTTATACAATGGATGTTTTGTTTGTAACTTCAGTTACTTTCCTGAAAGCAGCTGAGTGACAAGTAGGAGTTTTTTTTCTCCTTTTATTTTAAAAGGTGCACAAGAGTAATGCATAATAATAATAGTAAGCAGGTAAGATAGACAACATATTTTGATATATTCTTACAGGTAGTTAAATCAGTTTCCTGCTCCTTTAGTATAATGATTTCAGGCATCTATTTTTCATTTTATAAGCTGCAGAGTCATTTTTGTCTAGATCTCTGTATACTGTTCTGGTTTGAGTCATGACTAAGAAACCAGTATGGTTTTTCCAGAAGAAAGGGAAGGAGGTATATTAATATCTTTTTGTTTGTTTGTTTGTTGGGAAAAGAAATACCCAAGCTTCACATCAAAAGAAATGTTCCTGGTCTGTAAGTTTTTAGAGAAGAAGGTTGTTAAATGTTTGGGTTTTCATTTGGAACAAAAATAGTACGGCTCACCAAGTGAAGTCTGAGAACCTGGCATTCCCGTCTGTAATACTAACCTCTGGCATATCACATCATCTTGCTATCTTGGCTTCTCAGTCTGCTCAAGGGTCACTTGTATGTCTGCTTCCTTTGGGACAGAATTAAAGATTTCCAAGCCCTTTGAAATGCCCAGGGAAAGATGTACTCTGCTTTCTGGCTTACTTGCCTCTCCCTTTTTCCTTCCCAGAATCATGCCAGAGGGTGCCAGGTAGAATGACTCTTCCTTAGTTTGCCATCTTTTTCTCAGCCACTGTGGTGCTGTACTCTCAAGCTGGCCAGGGGAAGATGTATGGGTGACAGGAGTATTCTATCTGTGCAGCAGCTCTAAAAAGCATTGACTTAATCTGTGGTGCTCTGCCCTTTAGGAGAAAAAAAACCTACTAAAATATAGTACCTCGCCCCAGTGACAAGGGTTGGCTTTTGCTGGTTGGAGTTGAAGACTCTATGAGAATTACTGTCAAAGTACTCTTCATACAATCCTGTGCCACCATGGCTCACTTGCCTGCTGGGTCTTTAGGTCTGTGGGAGCAGACTGACAGCAGCTTCACACTGAAGACAGTTTTCCCTGTTCTTTGGGCAGGTTTTGGTTGTTGCCTTCAAGGCTGAGTAAGGAAGAATCTGGATTTTTCTGTATGCCTCCGGCTTCACATAAACTTTGAGGAATTTTTCCTGCGTGAAAGAACAAAAGCTTTATCTTTTGTATATTATTTATTTATTTCAGTTTGTGACATCCAGAGCTCCATTTGGCTTTCAGTAACTCCAGACAAGTCTGGAATTGGGCTCACTGTGCTTCAGTGCTGCTCCATCATACAACTTTAACTAAGTTGTTGTCTATTCCAAGAGATTTTTGAGCTTGAATAGGTGATGAGTACGTTTGAATTTAAAACTCGTGGAGATGCAGTTCTTGCTGTACATTTGCAGCAACCTTGGAATGCTGCTTTGAGAGAGGTGATGCTACAGGGGATTATTTGGAAGAATGCATTTTGCCAAAATAATGCATGTTTAATAAACTTAGTCTTTGAAGCTCAGTCACTGGGCTAGTCTAGCTCCTCTTCACCATTTGCTTTCAGGAAAACTTACTTTCTTCTTTTGGTGTCTAATTTTCTCTCTTTCTGATCCCTCCTGCTTCCAGTTAAAAATCATGATAATACTGTAGAGATGCTGCTGTGTTGCAGATTTCATGGAATTACAGACTGGTTTGTGTTGGAAGGGACCTTAAAGCTCATCCAGTTCCAAACCCCTGCCAGAGGCAGGGACACCCTCCACTAGAACAGGTTGCTCAAAGCCCAGTCCAGCCTGGCCTTGAAGATGGATTTGCACATGGATTCTGCCAAATACATGGCCTGTTATTAATAGGTAGTCCAGCAGCCTATCTAATGCAAATCGCACCATGCCATCTCTTATGTCCAGTGTCAAGCCCACACCTGAGTGTGTAGTTCCCCCATGGCCTTCAGAAAGCAGTTCATTGTGGAGTGGAGGGACTGAAGTAGGAAGGCTTTTAATGGCAACCAGGACAGCTGGGCTCTTGGTCTGGGGTTTGGCCTCTGATTTGAGAGGGGTGGATTCATCCTGGGTGTTCCCAGAATCTCTGTGCACCCTTCAGCATGTATATAATCCTTGGAATCCTCTTATAACCAGTGAGATATTCCTGATGATGCCCATGAGGAGCCTTCTTCCTTTTGGAGGAAGATTCACTGAAATCAGTGTGCTGGTTACTCGGCTGTCTTCTCAGGAAGAGCAGCAGATGGGCAGTGACATGTATGAAGATGAACCAAAATTAAATACCATCAGGTTATTTTTATCGCACAGCTAATAACATTTGTCACTTCTCCTAAATGAGTATGAACAAATTAGCAAACCAAAGCATAAAACCATGATGCATGTTGGCAATTCATGCTGCTGCTGATTCCAGGGTCTGTTTGCTGTAAGATCCCAAGCTCTTGTCTGTTTTAGCTGCTGTGTCCTTAACAGGGATGATGTGAAGAACTCTCAGTGCATGAAGACTTTTTATAGCAATTTCTATACAGTAATTGTGCTGGAGCTCAGCTCTTCTAGTACACTATTTATTTTGATCTCCTTGCCAGCTGCTGGCTTTGTTGTGAGCCTGGGGAGTAGAGTGCTCCTTTAGCCAAGCAGGCTGGGCTTTTAATTAGCACTTATTAGAAGCATGTGTTTCTGTCTGCTGCTGCTGCTGCACTGAAGTTGAATTGGGGCTTTAATAAGGACGGACCCTCCATGCGTGCTGCAGTGAAGTGCAGTAATTGAGTTGAAGTGTTCCCTTTCCCCATTCTGGAAAAGTCTTTTCAACTGGTTGATAGCTTAAGGCAAAGCTAATGGAAGGAAGTAGGAAGACAAAAAGCTTATTTATTATCTTTGAAAGGGTGGTGATGGATGTGGAAGAAGGCTGCAGCATGCTTTCTGAAGCTAGCAAAAAGCAAAGAAAAAATACCCCTACAAAACCTTACTCTTAAACTGGAGTTCTTAAGCTTCTGTGTGCTTTTCAGCTTGGACATTTTAATTAATTTCTACTTCTAAAGCCATGTGTTCTGCACAGAAAAATGTAGCCAATGCTTGCAAATAATAATAATGTTTCATTTCGTTGCTTACTACTACAGGAAGAGAAGGCGTTAGTGCCAGTTAACACTGTTCCTGATTAAAAGGCCCAACCTTAGAATGAGTTTTGTTGTTTGTTTTTTTCTAGGTATCCTTGATAAATGAAATTAAAATAAATTGATATAGAAATGCTTTCTTCTGATGAAGTGTTTTTTGCTAAAGGAGGGTTTGGAAGAAGCACTCGAACCAGTAGATGTTTGATTTGAATGTGTTACTCAGATTCAGTTCAGGCCATCCTTACTGGTGAGGTGACCTCAAACTCATTTGCACAGCAGGAAGGCTTTAAAAATAGAAAGGTCCACTCATGAGGCCTTGCAAGGGAGAGGCTTTAGCTCTCATTTTCTGCTTTCCTGCTGGAACTCAGGTACCACTTGTGTTCCTGTAGCTTCTTTCCAACTCCAAAATTTGGCACATGGTGTTCAGCTGGACAGACACTAACACAGCACTGCATGGCTTTGAGAGTGATGCTGATACTGTGGAAGGAGGAGGAACAAGAAAGGGCAATCAATAGGGGAAAGGCTTCAGTCTCTTCTCCTTTGCCGTCTTCCTTTGTTCCCTCTCTGTGGCACCTGTGTGTACAAATACATACACAGCAAGACATAACTATGTGGTCCTTTGTTGTTCGGATGGCTGTGGAGGATCTCGGGGTTAAAAGTAAAAGGTGTGAAAAGATGGGGTTTGGGGTTTGGAGTTTGGGGGTTTGCTGTCTTCTATGAGCAGGACTTATTAAGGTGTTGCAGGGCAGCACAGCATCGTGATGCAGGCTGATGTCTAATGTTGTATATGATGTTGGGGAGAAAACAGGTATTGGGTGATCCTCCCCCTCAGACCCCGGCCCTGTTCTTTTAACTGTACCATTCCCCAGTCCAAGAGGTGGGAGTTTCCTGTCCAGTATTTAAACTGTCCCAGTAACTGAAAAGGCAGATTTTTGAAGATTTGGTGTGGGTTCAACAGAGTAAGGATTTAGGTTTATTCTGTTTATGAGGAGCTTTAGTTGTTCAGACAGGTTTTAGCTTGGATATTGAGGTTTCACTGTTTCCTAGATATTGATCTGTTGTATTTCCCCTTTTTCTGAAAGCATTAGTTTTAAGAGGGCAGAAGACCTCCTATAACATGGGTTGGGTTGAGTTTTTATTTGATTCTTTTCAAATTTTAATGATTTTTCTTTTGTTAATTTAAGTTGCTGTTTATTAATAAATACAGTCAGAAAGTGACAGCAGCAGAACAGGAATTGTGCTGAAATTACTGTGTTGGTGGCTTGAGACTGGTGGTAATTGCTCACATGAAAGCATTTTTCCCGTATTTTCCAAGATTCATATTCCCATGTGTACCACAACAATTCAAACCCACTTTCTTCTTTGGTAGGTGATCTTTGGAGCTATGACTTCTACAGTGGTGAATTTGTTGTGTCTCCTGAACCTGACACTAGTGTGCACACCATTGATCCGCAGAAGCACAAATACATCATCCTTGGCAGTGATGGGCTGTGGAACATGATCCCGCCTCAAGACGCTATTTCCATGTGCCAGGATCACGAGGAGAAAAAATACTTAATGGTGAGAGCAGTGGCTATAAGTTGTTGTGAAAATTTAATACTTATTTCCTCTAAAAACTGCTTGGTCTCCCACGTATGGAAAGTACCTAACATAGCTTTGCCATACCGTATTTGTTGGCTGATCCTGTGGTGGCATGTACTGTCAGATATCATGGATGTCAGCGTTGTTTAAATTACTTGGTTGTCATTTTAGGGAAATTTGACTACCAGGGTGGTGTCTGTGAGTAATAAAGCTGATAATATGTCCCTTCTCAAAGGAAGTTGCACAAAATGTCTGAAAATGAAATATATGTCACATTAAGATGCGTGTTACAATGCAGACAGTTGTTTATTGGCTTTTACGTAACTTGTACAAAGTCAGAGTTAAGTTTGATTTATTTTGCAAACCAGTTAAGAATTTATATAATGGAGCATCTGAGCATCAGACTGTGAATACTCTTTAAACCTCTTGAGAGACTTCAGGAAAGACTGTAGGATGTGTTACAACCAGGCTATTTATGCAAGTCATTGCATCAGTTCTGTGGTTTAAAGCGCCCATGTATACGTGTGTTCTACAGTAAACTGATTTTAAAGTGATATTTCATTGAGAAGAAAGATACATTTCAATTAATATTTCCTCTTGGGTTTCTGAATCAAGCTACTTCAGCACATGATACGTAAGAATATATAACTCGGGCTGTGGCATGTGAACTGTCAGTCTTCCATTTATAATGTCAAGTGGATCTGATTGCTTTCTCTGTCCCTTTCTGTGAACATAAAGGGAGAGCACCGACAGGCTTGTGCCAAAATGCTGGTGAACAGAGCGCTGGGCCGGTGGAGGCAGCGCATGCTGCGAGCAGATAACACCAGCGCCATCGTCATCTGCATCTCGCCGCTGCAGGGGAGCAAAAGCAACTTGGAAAATGAAGAAGAATTGTATCTCAACTTGGCAGAGAGTCCCTGCTACAGCAGCCCTGATGTGAACAGCATGATGCCCTCCCGCTGCTGCACCCCACCCGTCAAGGTAACGGCTTTATTTCAGCGTGTTCAGTGTTCCACTTTTGAGTGTGGAGTTGACTGAATAGAGAGCAGTCTCCTCTTTCTCCCCCCGGGAGTAATTTCTTCCTACGCAGCTCACTTTGATGTGTAGGACTGGGGCAATGGTGTAGGCAAACCACCGCCAGTGATGGAAGTAGTACTGCTGGGAACTACTGGCCTGTCCACTTAAACTGCTATTTGATGTCACTTTTATTTTGTGGCTGTATTTTGTTTGGTGGTTGGTTTTTTTGGGTTTCTTTTGGGGTTTTTTGTGTGTGGGTTTTTTGGTGTGTTTTTTTTTTCTTCTCCCCT
>WYDI02012996.1:0-16489 GCA_009867235.2 Psittacus erithacus | reverse complement strand
TCCCTGCCCATGGCAGAGGGGTTGGAACTAGATGATCTTAAGGTCCTTTCCAACCCTAACTATTCTATGATTCTAAGGCTTTGGGGTTAGGATGAAAAATCTTTTTGAATGAATTTGTTCCCATTCCCACTCCTATTGATGAATGGCAGACTTTCCTTCTTTGGTCTTGATTTATCCTAATTTACTTGTCTTAGCTTCCTTGCAAACAATGCTGAACTTTACTGTAGAGAGAGGATTGCCTGTTTCTGTGTAGTTTTACCCTTTTCCTCCTTAGCCTGGTCTTATTTTCCTAAGAAGTAGTCTTGTGCAGGAAGATTCTTTTGTTTTGTGAAGAGTCAAAACCATGCCTCTTAACCAATTTTGAACCTTTTCTCAGCCAATTCAAAACCTAATATTTTTTCATAAAAGTATTTTCACTTTTTCAATAAATCATCATTTACTTTTTCTTCAGTAGTTTGCTGTGAACATGCTGACTAACTTCAACTGATTGAACTCAGAATCTTCTAGTACCAAGTATGACGCAAACCAAAAGGGTGGCAGAATGATTGGCCACACTTACAGCTGCAGGATAAGGGCATAGCTATTTGGAGGTGCTGACTGCAGTATAGAGCAAATGCATTTGAGCTTGCTGTCAACTAGCTAACTCACATACAGGTAACATACAGTATAACTAAAGGATCAGAGACCTCAAATCAGGGTAAGATGCCAGCATGATAATATTAGCTGACTTTTTTTTCATTACAACATGAGCAGTAGGAAGTAGTTATGGCTGCAGTATACTGTACTCCCATCTATTCTCAACAAAAGCATGGTTACTATTAATGGCAGGACTGTCTGTATGTGTCTGTGTGTGTCCAAGAATGGACAGCTTTCAGGCTACAGCTAAAAGAAGGACCAGAGGCTTCTAACTATTCCTGTGTTTGCAGAAAATTTGGTCCAGTGTATGTGGCACTCTGGACAGACTATCTAAAATAATTTTTATATATTGATAATTATATCTGTCATCTGAAAGCCAAGTATAGCTTTTCTTCTATTCTTCACTCATTAGAAACATTTGCCTCGGTAAATCCTGTAATCATTTAATTTGCAAATTCAGTTGTCCAGGAACAGGCTTATATTCCTCTTAATACTTTACCTATAGCACATAGGAATAGTTTTGGTAGTGCTTAAATAATTTTTCCCTTATAATTTTTCTTTAATATAATTTCCAGGGTTTCAGAATATTTCTTAGTTTTAAATAAAAGTTATTTCATAATCTTTTTTTTCCAGGGATAAAAATCACACTGTGTAGTGTGTATTCTCTTTTGTTTTTACAGAAGAGAATAATAATATTTCTGTATAAATATATACAGAAATATTTATTTAAATAAAAAGAAGTTAGATAAATGTAAAACCATTGTTTTCTGGACTAATTCGTGACCTAATCTTATAACAGATCTTAAGAAAGCTTGTTCTTTATCTTGCAGGAGAACTTTAAACTTATTGTAGGGAGTTTAACTTTGCCTACAGGTTTATCTTTCAGGTCATGATCTTCAATTTAGAGCTTTCAGCAAGTTTTCATATATTGCCAAACCTCCCAGAGATAAACACCTTGGACCAAAATTTCCTGAAGTTATGTAAGAAGAGAGAGATGTAAATAAGTATTTTTGAAAATTTTGTAGAGCATCAAGCAGACTAATCCTGTAACTCATTGAAATTGGTGTGAAATAGATATTGAATGAACTTAAGCACTACTGATAAAATTCTTCTTTGGACCTGTGTTTGCTATTTAATGAATGCTTAAATAAATTTGAAAACCTGGTCTTTAGATCTAGAGGTCAACTCAACAACTTGCAACTTCTGTGCAAGAACAGCATATAGAAAACAGACATTCTTGTAATACTCTGCATTGCTGAAAAAGCAGTAGTAAGATGGACTTGACGAGGTAGCTCATTAATGTGCATATTAGCATGCTAGTTATTAGTGCTTTTAGTCGGAAATTATCAGTAAAACATCTTTGTGTTTAGAAAAGCTAAGGTAAAATCGTATCATGCCACTTGCTTTCAGATACATTTGCATCACTTTTATTAATGACTTCCTCAACTTTGAAGTATATTTTGTAGAACCTGGACACATAATATTTAAGAAATTTTTTATGTAGTCATCTAAAAACCATTAGGTTTTCTCTATAAATTTGAGAAATCATTGAGGGGATATAAGAAAGATGGTGGGGTTATAATACTTCTTTTCAGAAATTTAATAGTCCAGAGGCATTAAAAGGGATATGGAACAGTGGAGAGTCTATTGGCATAAAGAATGAATAAAGTACTATAGTAAAATTTTTTGACAGGTCATCAGGCTTTTGGTAGGCTGATCTCTCCATTACTCAACATGATTTCCAGTGCTGTAAATATTTTTAACTAAAAGCAGAGGAATGGGTAACAGAAAGTATAGATCATCAAGATATGCTAGTGCAATTGCACATATCCGCTACCTACAGAGAAGCACATTTTCTCAGCATTTTAAGATACTTCCTACTTCTCTTAACAAACTCAGCATCTCTAGTAACATGATACCCTAATAATTAAAGCAAACCAGCAAAAACCATTCTTTCATTTCAAGTAGCAATGAATTAATCTGGAACATTTTAAAAATTCATTCTCAGTAAAGTACTGGCAATAAAATCAGTCCATGATACCAGTGTTATCAACCACATCAAATACTGCCTTAGGCCCCATACATAGCCAAATATTTTTAGCAATCTACGTTTTGCCACATTCAGCCACAACCTCTGTCTGTTAGAAAACCTGCATCACAAGACCAAGCACACACTGATCAAGATGGTATAAGAAACTGACAGTGTATAAGAAGATGGAAAGATCCTTACCTCAGAATGTCTGATGTTGCTTTTCTGTGCTATGTCCACAGACATGAATTTGTTGTGAATCTGGAGTAATACACTTAAATCAATGCAATTACTCTGGATTTTCTTCAGCTGAAGGGCACGCAGCTTCTGACAGTGGGTACTCAGCAGCTTACAGGAACCTGACCCATATTCTGTGTATTGACACAGATCTCCTAGCTCATTTCTGACAGATTTACTAAGTAAAATCAGCTTAAAAAAATTGGTGCAAGATTTTACTTCAGTGTCTCCAGAAAACTCCATTGCTGGAGCTACTGTTTTGGAGCTACACAGGAAATGAAAACTTTCTACAAAATAATCTAAATCTAAATATTAATAAACTATATGTCTCCCTATATATAAACATTAAGTTAATTAAGCTTATATAATACTCACATGTACAGACATGAGCAATGCTTTAAATTGACATAACATCTTATAAAGACTCAATTAAGAGGTGGATACAGCGCTTAAAATCAATTCAGTTACATGTCAGGAATGCCCATCATGTTTATAGGTCTAAAAATCTTTGTTTTGAAAATGCTGACATATTTTTCATCTATCTACTTCTGCACATTGTCTGAGCAATTTCCAAGTGTGCTTCAACTTATTAGCTGCAAACAGATTTCAACAGTATAATTTGTTACATATGCACTAGTCAGTAGAGAGATGACAGTAACTGATTTGCTCAATAACAACAATTTGCCTGAAAATTTGCTCTCAGTTATTTCTTCTGCCTAATTTCCCTTAATTGTTTTTTAAAGTATCTTAAGAGTCTTTATTTTCCAGAAAGTAGGAAAAAAATCCTTCTAAAATTTCTTAGGATCTATTTACAGAAACTAGGTATAAGGACTTTGGGCTGATTGTTGTCTCTTTTTTGAGCCATGAAACAGGCAAAAATTAAATGTATATCTGCATTATTTTTTTCTGATTCAGTCATCAGACAGTAGTGAAAGATACTGATGACCAAATCCGCCTAGTGATCATAGCAAAGAGGACATCACATCCTTGTGTACATGTTCTTAGGGGATTCCCTCAAGCACATAACACTTGATGGATAGTCACTGCAGTGATATCCTTCCCTCTGTTATGGGAAACCTGCAATCTCTATTTTGAGCAAAAGGAACTTGTTGAAACCAGATGAACAACTACTTCCTTTCTACAAAAGACAGCTAAGACCTGCAGGTGAGGATATGCATGTAATTCTATGCTGACTGAGGTTAGGGGTGTGATTCTGTGGATTAGACAGACAAGGTGAAGCAAAGAGGTTACCAGGCAGAGGAGCAACTTGAACCCTTATTTTTCAATGGTCCCCAGGAACCAGTGCACTCAGACTTAAATGAACAGTAAGGGCAGCAGAAGTTAACCTTGATGGAAAAATTAGCAGCAAGAATGGCATTCGTTGTGCCGTAAAAGAAGCTGGTTGAATTTTGCTCAAAAGTCAGACTGAACCTTGCTTAGCGCATGAGTCTGAACAGTTTATAATACCAGATATTACTGTGAGTGTCTGAGCAAGACAGGCTAATCCTGTGTAGATTGCTGTGAGACACCTGCCCTCAATTGCATATCAGGTGCCATTACCCTCAACAGGGAAGTTGAAAGGAACGAAAAGTAGAAACGACTAAGAATCAATGAAGTATGTTAAAGGCTGGTTTTTATTTTATTGAAACCTCTCAGGACAGCCAGTTTATACAAGAAAATGGGAGTGCCTTTGCTGTCATCATTTTATTATGCCCTTTTTTGGTAAAAGGAAATCCAAGTCTGCTAATATGTTCAAAAGCAGAAGGCATTGATTTGTCATGTTTTCTTTTAAGAAAGATCAAAGGAAGATGAGACATAAGCCTTTCCTTATTGGACTAGTCTCAAGTATCTGGACAAATTGGTAGCTGTGTAGCTAGCAATTTTCTAGATGACTTTAAGGTTTTTATAAGGTAAAAAACCATCTTTCACTCAAGAACTTCTTAGGTAAAATTTGGCCTCAGAAATCAACTGTAAAACTTCCATCAGCTTCAAAGGGATTGAAACATCAGCATTACCATTAGTTTCAGTAGACGACCAGTTCTGAAGATTAAAAGTCTTTGATGTTCCTTAACGACAAATTCCTTCACTGGGACTCTAAACCTCTGAAAAATGGTAAAAACTCCTTTATGTGGAAATGGTGTTGTAATAAATACAATAAAATAATAAAATCCTAGCAAAACCCCTCTGCAACTGAAGCGTATGAGGCATGGACTCCAGTTGGGGTGCAACTGAAGACATTTATTGAGTGATCTTACGGGCTTTTATAGTACTCCGCCTAGTAGTTAGTAGCTGTTAGCTCCTTCTGTACTTTTCCATCATGAAACAATGTTCCTTCTCTGCGTGCATGTCATGCTTTTCACCAGCCAATGACCTTACTGATTACGTGCCCTTTCAGCCAATCATATTACTGTCCACGCATCTTTGTTTAAGCAACTATTTTTAACCAGATACATAAACATGTTTCTTTGCTACCACTTCTTGCTACATTGTTACTTCCCATTCTCCTTGAACACACATTCTTTGTCCCCTCCGCGCACATGCAACTACTTTCAGATTCCCGTACAATCAAGAGGACTCACAGAAGTCAATTTCTTGACAGGCTTGGGAAGTGGGCTGCGTGAGCCTCCTGAAGTTTAACAAGGCCAAGTGCAAGGTCCTGCACCTGCACTGGGGCAATCCCAAGCACAGATACAGGCTGGGTGGAGAACTGATTGAGTGCAGCCCTGAGGAGAAAGACTTGAGGGTGTTGGTTGTGCTTGCAGCTCAGAAAGCCAGCCTTAGGCTGGGCTGCATCAAAAGGAGCGTGACCAGCAAGTTGAGGAAGGTGATTCTACCTCTCTACTCCACTCTCATGAGACTCCACCTGGAATAGTGCATTCAGCTCTAGGGTCCCCACCACAAGTGAGACATGGAGCTGTTTGAGTGAGTCCAGAGGAGGGCCACAGAGATGGTCAGAGGACTGGAGCATCTCTGCTGTGAAGACAGGCTGAGAGATCTGGGGCTGTTCAGCCTGGAGAAGAGAAAGCTCTGGGGTGACTTTAGAGCAGCTTCCAGTACTTGAAGGGGGGCTACAAGATTGCTGGAGAGGCGGTTTTTAAAAAGGTATGTAGTGACAGGACAAGGACGTTAACCTGAAAGAGGCTACATTTAGACTTGATATTTCGGAGAAATTATTTAACTCTGAAGGTGTTGAGACACTGGAACAGGTTGTCCAGAGAAGCTGTGGCTGCCCCATCCCTCTAAACGTTCAATGCCAGGTTGGATGAGACTTTGAGCAACTTGGTCCGATGGGAGGCATCGCTGCCTGTGGTGGGGGATTGGAACTAGATGATCTTGAATGCCCCTTCCAACCCAAACCATTCTATGTGAACCTGACCTGTATGGAAGAAGGCTGTTGAATTCTGAGCTTGAAATACTATTGCTTTGGGGTATTTTTCCCTTTTTCTCCCCTCAACTTGCTGCCTACATTTCTCAAGGCCACATGAGCTGTTTATAACTGTTTCTTCCTGATTTGCTTTTCTATCCTAACTCTCTTCAACTGCTCTTAAGGGAAAAAAACCCAACCTACATATGAACAAATAGCCTTTGATTTCTTAAATAAAATGCCATCAGAGTCCAGCTGGCCTAAGTCAAAAGAAATAAAAGGAATGTGAACAAGAAAATGCTGTGGTTTTAAAGATGCATGACTAATACTCCCCAGTCCTCTCATGTCACATTAATTGACTTATCCTACTATGTCCTGCTTTCCTTTATGAAAATATTAGGTTACTCTGTATGGCATGTCTTCAGTTTTGGTTTGATGCAGTAATCATCATTATGAGAGGGTGTTTTTCAATATCATTTTGCCGGTATTTATGCTTTTCTTGCGTTACTTGGTCTGTCTATTTTTCATTTTATCTGCTACTTGCCTATATGCCTCCCCCTGTAACCTACACGCAATGTATGTGTGAAAATCTGGAGCAAGACAAGTTAAAAAAAAAATAAAATTATTACTTAAGTGCAATTTTTAAATAACAGCAGCTGGAGGAAAAAGGAAGTAACTGGATCTATGGAAGATCTATCTTCCTGTCTGACTCAGATGAGCCTGCAGAGGCCACTTCTTGTTTACTTTTCAATAACTGAAAAAATCACCTATATTCGGAATCTCAGTACTGACTGCTGTTAATAATTTTCTTTATCAAAGTTATAATTGAATGCCACTTCTTATGTATAAAACTGTAATTACATTCTCATTATTTCACTGGCACCATTTTCTCGGCTAACAAGTTTCCTGAAAGTGTAATTTTAACCTCTAATTTTATTTTTAATAAAATACTTGCATTGAGACAAGCTGTTTTTTTGAAGGAAAAAATAACCAGGAACATGCAGGATTCACATATTTTCATCTTTTCTTTCTGAAAGGCTCATTAGAATTATAAGACTGTGTAGAAATATGTTAGTGTAAGGTACCCAACAAACACAGCCCTTACACCTTTCACGTGTCTACAGTGCCCCTTATGCAAGTGAGTGTGAGGCTTCATGCCGACTCTGAGGTTTCCAGGAGCTGGGACTTCTGCAGATATTAAATATTTGTGAGGGAGACTTGCTTTTCACCATTGCTTTAAAGATCTGTCAGGTAACTAGGGTCAAAGGAGTGCCCAATGACATGGTGATGCAGCAAAATATTATGTTAACCACATATTGGCTACTAGCTGCTAGGGATTAAGCTTTTTCACTGTTGTTTTTGAACTTCCTGATGGTCACATGGCTGGAGATACAATCCGGTCCTTGTGTGACTAGAGGACTCATATTCATCTCCATGTACCAACTTATCAGAGGTTTTATGGAAGCTATGTTATAGTAAGGCCACATGAATTTGTAAAGAAAAAGTGCATTTTGAAGCTAGATGTTGCTGTTGATATTGATCATATTTCTTTGACGTAGGTTTGATAAGATCAGACTTCTTACACCACACTTCAAAGCATAGCTTTGTTCAACACAGTCCAAGGAAAATCATAATATCACTGGTCAGCTTCCCTTTTGAACTCGTTGGTTCAAGTATCAGCACTGGAAAACATCTATGTCTGTTTCAGGAAAATGGGAGATTGCTATATGTATCCATCCCAAAAAACAAAGCACCCCAAAACCCAGGTAATACTAACTGTGTAATAACTTGAGTGCTCCCTGAAGAAGGATTTTAGTGTGATGCAGAAGACAGATCCAGAGGCAGACTTGGAAGCTTGCAGATCTCAGGCATCCACATACAGAGCTACAATTATACAGGCCAGCATCCAGCATCCACAGCCCTGTGCATAGTCTGCCAGTATGTGACTACATACTAGCAAATATTTTACAAAAGCTGTCATATGGGAGAGACACCAGAATGAGGTCTTTGGCTCACATTGGAAATATTTTCCTGGCTTCTGTAACTTGAGTTCTCTCAGCCAGTTTTCCTCCATAAGCAAAATCTCTTTTTCTCTGTTGTCCAATCATGTTGAGGCTAGCACTTTTTTTTTCCAGTTTTCCCACATTTCCTGATGCTGTCCCTGAGAGGTTATTTGCTTTTCAATTGGAGATGAAGGAATTTTGTTTTCATTTCCAAATCCTGTGACCTTTGCTACAACCCCAAGAAAATTGCACTTGACAAATTCACATGCTTCTGAAGAAGAACAAAGGAAGCATTCAAGCTACGTGAGGAAACAGATGCACAAAATATATTTTATATTCTAAAATAAAAGTTACAGTGAGCAATTACAAGAAATATTTTTTTCAGCTTCTTTAATGCAAAAGTTATAATCATAAATAGTATATTAATATTTAATATTTTAATTCTTTTTCCTAAAAGGTTCCCAAACTGCTCTTTCATATGTTCAAGTCTTCCAAATATACTATTTTTATAAAATTCTTTATCAAGTCATACAGAGAAAAAAAGTAATATTAAAAATCCTTCCTAAAAAAAAATAAATTAAATATGAGAAAATAAACAAAGGGTGCCCAGGATTAAATATATCTCAGCATTTTACCAGACTCTCAGATCAAACTTATTTCATTTGGAAAACATGGAAATAGATTACATGAAGGTTTGCCATGACAAAGGGATTGAATGTCCCCTGAAAGGTTGACTGCCCACAGTAGGGAGATGATCCTTCTTTCTCTGAGTGGACTTGTAAATTTGGCTACCTGAGATTTGAATCACAACCATATCAAACAAGAAGGGAGTGCAAGTCTCCAGCAAATTTTTATTTCCACATATGTCTGTTCCTGATCCTCCCTTTCTGAAACCAAATTGAGAACTTTAGCTTGGTAGCGTGTTATTTCATATGGGATAATCATGCATTTGTTAGGCTGGATGCCATTTATGGAGTACTTTTTATATAGGACTAGAAAAAAAAAATCAAAGTTAGCTATTGGTAGATAAGTAGATATACAGTATATCTGCTATATCCATGTGGTAGTAAATTATCGTGACTAACAACAGTGGGTTGGCATAACACCAACAACTTCTTGTTTTACTTTGCTTATATGTCTTGAGGATCCTCCCCTTTCTATTGGTGATCTTGAATCCAGATTTTTTGGTTTTTTTCATAGTACTAGTTCCTTTATTGTAGAAAATGTAACACTTATTTTTTTCCACTCTGCACATAGTCTCACGGCATGAATTTTTTTGTAAACTCATTCAAGTATTGTATTGTTTAAAACAAGCGTAATCTGCAAAGCATAAGCTGCAATTCAGTTTTGCTCAGTACTGTTTCCAAGAGCTTCTAATTCTAATGCAATTAGGTTAATTAAAAAAAAAAGGACCTTGAGGATGATAAGGGGGCTGGAGCACCTTCCATATGAGAAAAGGTTAAGAAAATTGTGCCTGCCTAGGAACTGTAGTGATAGGCCAATGGGTAACGGGTTCAGACTGAAACACGGGAGATTTAGGCTGGATATAAGGAAGAAATTCTTTACTGTGAGGGTGCTGAGGCACTGGAATGGGTTGCCCAAGGAAGTTGTGAATGCTCCATCCCTGGCAGTGTTCAGCGCTAGGCTGGATGGGGCCTTGAGCAACCTGGTCCAGTGTGAGGCATCCCTGCCTATGGCAGGGGGATAGGAATTGCATGATCTTAACATCCTTTCCATCCCTAACTGTTCTATGATTCTATAATTCTGTGATAGATACGTATATGAACAAGCAAATAAACACACAAGTTTGTCCAATGCCGTACAGATTTCTTGAACTTTCATGTGTTAGCTAAATTTTTCAACTAGAAAGCCTGTCCCTCAAACTCTGTCTGTATTTTGTTCAATTTTATTAAATTAGTAGATATCAAATAAATAAAAGAAAGGAAAATTGGAGGAAAAACCCCAGGCCCATGTAATTCACAAAATGCTGATTCAGTCCTCTAAGAAAGTAAATTTAAGGTCTTGAGCTGTACTTTTAGATGCGGAATATGAAGCTGTGAAATAACTAAGGAATTTTTACAGTGTACTTTTATTTGCGTAAAGTTGCTTCATGCTTCAAGAAATAAGAACCTTATGTTGAATTTTACCAGAATGTCATCAGGTTTATGACCTGCAGACATTTGCCCATCTGTCTGGTAGAATAGCTTTCAGTGAATGAAGCAAAAGCAATGAAGGCATAAATGAGTGTATTGTAATTAACCTACTTTTTGTACCATGAAATTATCTTGCTTTTGTAGCAGTTGCATAAGTTAATGCTTTCATACATACTAGTGAAAAAAAAACCTAAACTCTTCTAAACTAAAAGTAACTTGAAAAAGCAGATGTCTTTTTTTTTATTATTATTTTACCATTATTTTATTATTATTTACTTCAAGCTGAAGAGTTAATAGGTGCCAAGGAATGCGAATTTCAGCAGTTAAACTACAAAATTATCAACATAAAAAAAAGTAACTGAAATAAAGAGGATCATGATCCACATGGGAAAAGACTTTATTTCCATTTTTTGTATGATGCTGAGCAGTCATAGACTGAGAGCCAAGGAGTGAATGTGCTATTATGAATATAGTTCCTTGTAGAATAAGAGTCAGAGCTATCTGAGTTTTCTCATCTTCCTCAGAGTCACAAAACTCAGTCTTGAATGTTAGCACTAATTTTCCATTCTATTGCTAGTGATTTTCAATTCTTAGTGCTTTTAAGATAAGTGATGAGCTGAATGTGAGTTACACTGAAATTATGAGCAAAATATTTATTTCTCTATTCACTATGAGCGCTGTTACACTGAAGATGATCTGGGATTCTTTCACCGCTACTGTAAAATTTTCTCATTTTTCTGCTTCATATTTAAAGGTCATTCTTAATTAACCCAAGAATGGCTCTTCAGTAAATCACACAAAAGATAAGGAAGTGAATTTCAAGTAACCAGATGTTACATTTATGGCACAAATAATCATAATTTAAAAAAATTGACAACATACAATTAAAACCAAATAATTTCATAAAATTGTGATATTGATCCATTGACTTGTGTCTTGACTTTGAAGCATGCCTTGTGCATGTGGATTCTGACCTGGGAGTTAACGTCTGTGATGGGGCAAACAAGGTGCAGCTCCTACACAGATTCTATTGGAAACAGAATCTCTCTTGGGCTTGTGCCTCTTTTCTGGTTGAGAATGTTTAAAAGTGGCTTAAGGAGATTTACCTTTCGTCAAATTGAAACACACTGCAGATGACTGCACAGGCTTATATTCAACCACAGATTTTTCATACACTGAAGTAAAGAAAAATCTTGTCTTGGCTATCAAAAATTCCACACTTTAAAAAAAACAAAAAAACTTCAGCTTGAAAAGATCAAAGAGGATCCCTTTCATGGTTTTCTTAGAGCACTGGCTATTCACCATCCCACCAGACTCTGAAGTTGCCACATAGACTCCAGATTTCTGTGGCTGATTTCTGTCAGCCTATTTGTCAATGTGCTGAAAATTGGAATTTTAATTTTAATATTATTTTCTAAACACAAATATTTTTATAAAGTCTGATTCAAAATTTAATATGTGGAAGAATAAAGAAAATCTCAGTTTTAAAGAAAAATTCATAAAGCATCAAGTTATATTGCAGCAAATTGCAATTTATGGTGGTTTAACACCTGTGCAAACAAAACAAGGATTTCATTCATCACTTCACACCAGCAGGCAGGTTTTCAGCCATCTTCAGAAAAGCAGGGTTCCATCATATGCAATGGTTTCTTGGAAAGATGAATGCCATCCCTCTAAATGTCCCCTTTTCTTTCTCCCTCAAGCTTTTATTACTAAGCATGATGTCATACTGTATGGGTTATCAGTCAGGGTCAGCTGTCCTGACTGTGTCTTGTCTCAACTCCTGCTGCTGCCCAGCCTGCTTGCCGGCTGGGCAGCTTGAGAAAAGAGAAAGTCTTGACTCTGTGAAAGCACTGCTCAGCAATAGCTAAAACATCCCTGTGTTATCAACACAGTTTTCATCACAAGCCCAAAGCGTAGCACCATACCAGCTGCTATGAATAAAATTAACTCTATCCTAGCCAAAGCCAGTAAAATAAACTGCAACATTTTTGCATAGAACCATAGAAAAGTTAGGGTTGGAAAGGACTGCATAAGTATGTGTTAATAATTACAGAAAATTTGCAAGCTAAGTCAATTCTGTGAGCATTAACAGTGAACTCAACTGGGTAATTTTTTTTCCCAAAAAAGTTAGCAGTCTGTCTCTCATGCTTAAATAAATATTCTATGTCTTTGCCACTGACAATGTACTGTAATACAAATGGAAGAAACCCCTGGAAGGATTACTATGCATTGTCAAATATATCATCAATTTGATACAGATGTGATAGCTTTCACAGTATGACTCATCCTCTTGTTCTTATACAAAGGTAAATTTTTTGAACATTGCTTACTTTTAAACCCTGTGGAGTGCCATTCAGTAGCTGCATCAATTCTATTTAGATCAGCGTTAAATTTTTGCTAATATCCAATCTAAATCTCCCCTCACATAGCTTGAGGCTGTTTCCTCTTCTTATCACTTGTTACTTGGGAGAAAAGACCAGCCCGCCCTTCACTCCATCCTCCTTTCAGGTAGTCGTAGAGAGTGATAATGTCCCCCTTGAACCCTCTCTTCTCCAGACTAAACAAAATTATTGCAAAAATTTATCAGATATTATTAAAGAACATTTTGGGAAATGACTCTTCTAAAAGTTTTTGAAACGAATGTGAAGTTTTCTTGTTGGATTGTGTGTAACTTTTCCTCTCTCAGCTATCTTCAGGTCTGTCCTTGTCTGCTCAGGGCACATGCACAGATTAACCCAGGAGGTATTCAGCATCAAAAATCAAGAGGATAAATTGAATATATCTTCAGAGAGGTGCATTATTAACTAATATATATAGTTTATGTGACAGTGGCTGGACAGGTTTACATTGGATGTTGTATAATTTGCTTCGTAGTTCTCAAATCCTTCTGTGGAACTCAGCTGGATATTTTGAGTGGAATGAGAGAAGCGATTCAAGGAAAACAGGAGAAATTGTATAAATAAAGTATTTAGCAAATCTCATTGGACACAGAAAGGAGAACCTTAGAGAAAAGGACAAAGTTTTCTTGTTTTGAAATATATGTCGATGCTCTGAATCACGTAGTATTACAAAATATTCCTCTTCCACTAAAATTCAGACAACTTACTATTCCCTTTCTTCTACAGTGGCAGGATACTCTGCAGCTGAATAAGGGACCAGCAGGTCTCTTCTAACCATGAGGGGGAAAGAGAAACTTTACTTTGAAAATACAAGTACTCCTGTGCTAACAACCCAATCTGTTTTGCTCAATACATGTAATCACAGAGCTTTTATTTGAAAATTAACAGTAGGAGGGAAGGGTATATTTAAAAACTGGAGAAGAAGACACTGATCTCAGGAATATAACTAAATGATCAGAAATTACTATAAGTTCATAAATAGATAGATAAATAGATAGATAGATAAACAGATAGATATAATAAAAGCAGAATAGAGAAAAAAATCAGACCAGAAATGTAGTTTATGGAAATTATATTCAGCGAATTCCTCAGCCAAAGTGCAGTGTCTTACTGTGAGTTTGTATTCTCATCTTTAGTGGAAAGCTTCTGCCACCAAAGATGAGGAAATCAATGTGAATTCAACTCTGACTAATGGTTAAATAACTTTAAATCCTTTTGCAAACCTCTGCAGTCTAAGCCATCCTTTTAACTGTAAAGATGTGACATTCATAATAAAAATAATCAATATTCAAGAATCAAAAATGTCCTTTCCATCCTTTCTTCATTTATGCTATTGCAGTATTACTTCGGCATCCTATTGATTAGTAGTTGATTTCCTCTGCACAGCTCCTTTGCTAAAATGTATCCCAGCAGCTCTGAATCGTCTTTGCTCAGACAGGAGCCCTCTTAAATCTATAGGTGCTGTACAGTGTCAGTAACCTTCATTTTCGATGTAGTCCTTTCAATGTATTCTAAGAGATATGTTGTTTTTTTCCATATATTTGGATAATCAAGTAACATGTCACTAGACACAGAAAAGCGCTTAAATAGAGCCTAGCTCTAAATTCCACTTACAAAAACCATTAGTTGCTGCAGGCGGATCATAAATGTTCAGTCAAAGATTACTTTTGCTTTCTTTTCTCTGCTGCATTCTCAGCAGTGAAAGCTGCACACATAAAATCTCTAACATGTATTGATAGCTTAGCACAGATGCAGTCCAAACAGAAAGTGTATTAGATGTGCATTACACTACTGTAGTGGAAACATCAATGATACTAAAAATAGAAAATTTTTTTTGTTGAAGCAAATGTCAATCAAAGCTCATGGAAATTTGAATCAACATAAATGTTGATGCATACAAATGGGAATTATTACCCCTACAAAAATGTCAGGATGAGATATTTCCCAAACCACATATTTAAATATAACTTCTCAAGAAGCTTTTAAAATACAGGTTGTTCAAGCATGTCTTCTGAATTTGGGAGCATTACTCGCATTTTACCCTTTAAAGACACTTGGTCAAACAAACTGATCCCCAAAATTTTTGCCAAGAGCTACAGCACCCATTTTTTCCCAGTTTTACTTCTGAGTTCACCCAGAATCCAGCATTCACTGCTTAAAGCACTGGAGTCACCCCCTAACACTGCAAGAGTCAAGGCCATTAAAGAATGCTGGGAGCACCATGGTTTAAGGAACCAACAGTTAACCACCTTAGCTTAGTAAAGCTGCTACTCTTAGGTCACAGATATCCTCAAGGGCATTTCCTCACAAATATTAAAAATTTTGTCCATGTGGGTAGCTAGTAGAAAAGGAAAAAAGAGATTATTTCGTCATTAAGGAACTTGAAAGGAGTGTGAAAACAGTGTTTGAGCCTTTCTGAAAAAATGCAGTCTATCAGCTCAGATTTGATTAGGGAGTGCTTGCATGGTACTCTTTAGGCATTACAAACTAAGTATCTGGTAGCCTGCTTATGAATGTGAGTTTGCATCATACCTCCATGAACAGAGAAAGAAAATGTAAAATTCGCATCAAATCTTTATTAGTGTTTTTGTCTTCTTTGCCAAGCTGAAATAATTAAGATAGAAAGGATTTTACTTCTCACTAATTCCTTATCATTCCCTAGAGCTGCTGTTATGGTTTGGGTTTGGATTTTTTTTTTTTTAGTTTTATTGAGTTTTCATTTTATTAACCTAGATGACATATTCTGACAGATTAGATCAAAGTTAAGGACAATCTAAATCAATTTGGTTTTCCCTCATTGCATTGTTCAAAATACTAGCACAAATAGCAAAAAAACCTGTTAAATAATTTTAGCCATGAAGCAGCAGCATATGTTCTGTCCACTGTATATGTGACTTTGATCGTCCATCAAGCAGAATACCAAATCAGTTCCTGTTTCCAGAAAGAAAATCCCTATTAATCTGAATTGTTATAGTAGATTATTTGCAAAAAATGTTATACTCTTATTAAAATATTAAAATGTTATACTGCATATTGGAATAACTTTCACATTTACAGATTGCCCCCGAAGCCCTCCTTGAGGGTTATATCTAGCAGGTTATACCTACTTGTGTGCAGATTCATAGTAGTTACTTTTCTAAAGTATCATGAATAATAGCAGGAAGCAGTGCCCTTCAACATATTGTTTTAGCAATGATTTTATTTACAGTATCTCGTCTTTCCTTCACCCATTCCAGTGCTACAAAGGGAATGTTTAATGGAACAGAACACAAAATCCTTCGAAAACTCAACTCTTTTGAAAATGTTTTTAAAGCAAAGACGTGTTGCTTTTGGGCTTTCTAAGCCTCAGAAGGTCTAAAGATGATTACTATAATTTCTTCATGAAGAAAAGACAGGACAAAAGACAACTCATATCCAAAATTTCTAATCTGCATAAATTATATATTTGTAGGATTGTACATAATACATACCAGGAAGGGATTCTATTATTACATTGAAAATAAAAGACAGGCTAGGGACAACGTGGGCCCTCTCTGGAAGCCTTGACCTCACCCCGCAAGTCTTGGAAGGCAGATGCAGGGGCTGTGAGAATGTCCAGCTGGAGACCAGTAACGAGTGGTGTCCCTCAGGGATTGGTGTTGGGACTGGTCTTGTTCAACATCTTT
>WYDI02012995.1:0-24481 GCA_009867235.2 Psittacus erithacus | reverse complement strand
GCCCCATCCCTGGCAGTGTTCAAGGCCAGGTTGGACGGGGCTTGGAGCAACCTGGTCTGGTGGAAGGTGTCCCTGCCAGTGACAGGGGGTTGGAACTGGATGAACTTTAAGGTCCCTTCAACCCAAACCAGTCTGGGATTCTGTGAGAACTGGCTGAAAAATTATGACTATTGGGGTAACAGGGGTAACCTGAGGTTACAAGAAGAGAATTTTCTGGTTTGCCTGCCCTACTTGCACTCAGCCACAAATTCGGTACACAAATTCAGCCCACACAGGTGATTAAACAGGCTGCCATGGAGGCCGAGAACATGCTTGACTGGGACCCGTCCCTTGTCCGAGAGGCCCGACCCTCAGAAGCACACCCGGGGCAGCAGGAACTCCCCTCCACACCGCTATCGGCCCGCGGGGCCTCAGGGGAGAGCCTCTCAGGCACACCAGGAACGCTCCACGGCCAACGCAGCCCCCCACGACCCGGCACCTCGCCGCCTCCTGCGCCTGCGCGCCCAGCTACCCGCGGCGGGGCGGAGAGGAAGGCGGTGCGGTCCCGCCTCACTTAGGAAGTGACGCTGTGGAGGCGTGGCCGGTGCGACTCGGAGCCGGGTGGTGCTGCCGGCGCCGTGCGCGGTGCCCAGGTAACGCGGGGAGGGCGGTGCGGGCAGGGCCCTCAGGGTTGCCTCTGAGGTGAGCTGCTGGGGCCGCCCCTCAGCACCTGGGCGCTGTCGGAACGTTGGGTGTCTCTCCTCTCGGGATGGCCGGCGGTGCTCCCTGGGGACACTGCGCGCATCCCTATGCTCGCTGAGTTCGCTTCTGCTTTGCACGGGTCGAGACAGGATTTGTCCTGTGTTGAGGCGCATAGCTTCCCCGCTCTCATATTAATAAAAGGGGGGCGGGATTCGTATTTAAGAGAAACAGTGATATCTCTGGCAGTAGCTATTTCTCAGCCCTATAATGAGGCAAGGTGTTGGTAATGCTTATTTTGAAACATGAACAATCACAGGGTATTATCTCCTCTTCCCGGGAAGGAGGAAGCGTTTAAGTAGATCTTCAGCGGGAATCTGAGGTAGATCATTGCTGGGTTAAGACCATGGTGTCTGGTGTACTGTTGTAATCCTGTCGGAGCAAAACGTCCCAGGGGCTGCTGACATCAAAAAAAGAAAGTGTAAGTAATTTCTATACTGTCACCTGGCAGAAGGTTAGAAGAGTGAAAGGGATGGCTTTAGCAGGTGCGCTGCTTAGGCTGTCTTTGGCTTAGCTCAATAGAGTGAAACAAAGGGATAGCTGGTAAGAATTGCAGTACTTAAAACTGAAGGAAAACAGCATCTTGCTGCCTTATGTGAAGAAGCAGTTCCCGTAGTGGAATCTAGTACCTCTAGCTTATTTTTGCTAAGAGAGTGGAGATGGATATAAGTAACACTTGCAGATGTAGCACAATGAAAATAAAGCATTTAGAGGAAATGGATAGGACCCTGTCAGACTCCTTTCTCATTTCAGCTTTGTGGGAGTTTTCCTGCTGGAAATTATTAAGACCTTGTTGCAACTTCATTTGCAGTTGTTCTTTTATCCTCTAGCTTTAGTAGTTCAGAGATAGATGGGTCTTAACATACTGATCTTTTTCTCAAAGCAGAGTGAAAACATAAGATAATACTTTCTGCATTCACTATGAGTTGGATTAGAGTCCTGATCTGATTGTGCCAAGGAGCCATTTGAGATGTGAAAGTTTACTTTTATGTGTACATAACCATCAGGTGTGGAATTTCAGGAGATTAGGTTTAAGATTATGTTCCTGCTCAGAAGGGTGGCCCTGTGCACCTCTTTTCCAGCTTTCTGTCTGCTCATTTCCATTGCCTCTCATGTGCAGGTACAAGTGGTTGTGTGGTTGGCTGGATTCCTCTGCTAAACCGACCAGCAGTTAGCACCATACAGCAAGTGAGCTGATGGAGCTGACTGTGTGTCTGTACTAATGCAGTATATGTAGCAGGGAGAGGCAGGTCCGCCCATTAGGCAGTGTCACAGGACAAAATCAGTCAAGCTGCTTGTGAAAGTGTTCCCTGGGGCTGCACTTCCCTGCACAGGTGAGCTGGCCTAGTGTTGGTGGCTAGGTTTTTTGGTGTGGCTTTTTGTGGTGGTGGTTGTTTTGGTTTGGTACTTTTTTACCTGACAGCTGTATGGTACTGCCTGTCTCCTTATTTCATGATGTGACTAATAATCTCAGCCCCCCACTCCAGCCTTCCTATTTATGTTTTTTCCTGAAAAGGTTTACTTTTGAGTGATGACCAGACTGTTACATGTGAAGGGTTAGACATGTAGGACTGGAGAATTTTTAGGACTTTGTCTGTGGTGATTATTACCAGTAACTTCACTGAAATCATCACTAAAAAGATGTTCAATTTCAGAGAATAAAAGCAGTTTTTGCTAAGTGTAAGGATAGGAATACTAACAATATATAAAGAGATTAGGCACAGAAACAGGTAGATAAAGAATTGAAATGGATGTAGCAAATGAGAACTTACTCTCAGTTGCTCTGTTTTGGTCTGAACTGTGTTTTAACAGCTGTTTCTGACGTCAGCTAGATCTGTGTCCATTAAGATGATACAAGATAAGACTATTAGCAAAACTTTGCATCAGGCGCATGCTAAGACATTTTAGATATATAAATAATTTGGTTAGCTTCACTAAGATTAAGAAGAATCAGCCTGAAAAGAAAAAAACAACAACCCAGTCTTCTATTTATTGTACTGTTTTAAAGTACGTTAGTGCAGCAGCTCATAGATTTAATTCAGCTATTTAGGGAGAATGAATTCTCCTTGTGATATCCAGGAGTTTTATATATGCCCTTGTGACATAGTTTAATGACTTTAATTGCAGTGTTAAAATATTACTTCTTGGAAAAAGTGCTGACATGCCAGAACTTGCTGTGGTTTTGTTTTAAGTGATTTTTGTACTGTGGCTCCTGCCCCTGCCTTGAACCTGTTCTGCGGTGTATATGTTGTATTGTTTTGTTCTCCTTTCATGGAAAGTTTTCTATTAGGTCCCTTATTAAAATTACTAAAGCTGGATCTAACTGCTTTCCTTGTTGAATTTATCTTTACAACTGAAAAATAAATTGCTCCTTATTATTGTTTGTTAGAAAAGATAGTGTAAGATTTAATAAGTTACTTTATCAAATATTCTAGGTGGGTCTCAACAGTACTGTGCTTAAGTTAAATATTGACTTGCTGTGTAGGACTTTGGTCTTGTGTAACCCTTGCTGAAGCTGCTGCCAAGAGAAGGGTATTGTGGCAAAGATAGCAATGACTTAAAATTACCCCCTACCAAACTAAAGCCAGCCTAGCTGTGCACAGAGACAGCTAATGATTCCAGAGGGGTCTCGGCAACCTTCCTGTAGTATATTCATGCCCAGTGTTAGTTTCTGCTGCATTACGTGAGTAGGTAGTAAATTCTGTACCTGGGGGTGCTGACAGTCTTTTTCTGTCTCTCTGTTGATGGTGAAATGACTAGACTTTGGGGTCTCATCACTGGTGCCAGCCCTGGTGGCCCTTTTTCATCTTGCTCTTATTTATACTGAAAAGTACCAGTGTGCTAATAGGCCAGCTGTCAAGAGGTCTGTCTCTGGGACCATATCTCTCAGTACAGAAGGCTCTTTGTGTTTTATGTACACATGATGCCTTGAAAAAATAAACATTTCTTCTTCTTGCAAATTCAGATATGAACTAAGCATAACTGGTTCAGTACTTTTGGCCTGCTTTATGCCTCTTCACTTGCTGTTGTGGGCTTTCTTACAAAGGTCTAAAATCTGCTTGCTAAACTTCATTGAGAACAGAATTCCTCTGGAACTAGGGAGATATTTTTTCTTTGGTGCTGTGGCATGTATCAGTCTTGAATGCTTTGCTGTGGGGGGCTCAGCATGCAGCACAGTTGTATATTAAGGAAAACCAATTTTTTTCTAGCTAAGAGGCTTTGTAGGTGGGAGGCATTGTAGTCTTTCTCATTTGTCAGAGGGAATAGGAGTTTCATACTAATCAGGAGGTTGTTAGCAAAAAGAAAAAAAGAGCCAGACATCTATGGTGCTTTAGATGAAGGAATTTCTGCATCCTTTAATAGTAATATATTTTGAGCTGTTTATGGGTGGGTGGGGGAATAAGTGATTTTATATCTTTGGTAAGTCTAGTTTCCTGTCAGAATCTAGTTCTAGGGAGACTTTTCTCCAGTATTATTAGAATAAGGTTGAGTATGTCATATGTTGACTTCTTTTGCTACAAACTGAGGTTTCGGTGGAAGAAACGTTTTCTTTTACATGTATGATTGGGTTAATAAATCCTGCCTCTTATTCATTTTGAAACCATTTCCCTAAATGTGATGGGGCTGAATTGCTCTTTGCTCACTCTGGGTATTCTGGAACATGGATTTATAGAGCTGTTTGTGTGAAGCCCATGGAGTGAAAAGTATTTCAGGTTTTAATATTTCTGTCAGCTTTTTCCACTTCATGAATTTAGCATGATGTGATTCATTGTTGGGTGTGTTTCAAAGATGCATGGATGTTTGGTGTGAGTGAGGTCAAGGTTTAGGCTGAACTCCAGATGGTGGTCAGAGGATTACTTGAAAAGCTAATTACAAGTGTTCTTTATATAAGTCTGAATAGTTACATCACAAAGATTTTTCTTTAGTGATTCATCGGGCAATTTAGTGGGGAAAATAACCAACAACTTCTTAACTTTCTAATGAAGCACGTTTTTCCCTTAGCCCATCTGGCTAATATTGAGCTGTACACCAGCACTTGCAGGCTATTTTAACGGGTGTTTATTTCCTGACTCTGAAAACAAGATCTATGATATCTTTGAAGTATAGATATCTCTTTTTCTCTGCATGTGTGGCATACATTTCTTCTTGTATCCATCTACTGAGTGAGTTACTGCTGTGGTGTGAGCTGTGAACAAAGATCTCTGCCTGTGGTTTATTCAGATGTGGACTTCCTTGAGTCAGTAAGTGCTATTTTTGGAGTTCACTCAGGGAGAAGGTGGTCAGCCCATCTAGCCTCAGAGCCAAGCAAAGGCGAGTACAGCAATGTCAGCTTTGGTTTCACTGTGCTGTATCAGCTGTTGGTGGTGGTTCTGTCAGAGAGAATCCTGTCTTCTGCCAAGGAGTGTTAGTGGGGTCATGCAGCAGCAAGTTGGCCAGAAAGCATTCATTTTACTCCCTTGGTTGGTTATGATTGTCAGGAAACACCTTGTCTACATTTCAGAGACTTGCGAGTTATGACTGCTCCTATCTTAGCTCAAGAAATCTGCCTCATGACTCATAGATAATGGTCAGTGCCCTTGATGTCTGCAGCTCCAGATCACTGTGCCAGCCTGGCTTGTGAGGTTGCATTGTCACTGTCTTATTTGGTGCCTGGTGCTGTGGCTATTACAGTTTTTGCCTTTGGTCTGTGACAAGACAGTTTAGTGCTAAAGGAAATGGAATTTCCTCTCTGTTTCTGCACTACTTGGATATCCTTTGAAGAGCCGTTTCCCACTGGTGCTGTGTATCCAGTGCTGCTGCTGGCTTCAGATCAGCCAAGCACCTGAGTATTGGCAGAGGTGGAGAAAACATGGTGCTGGGGTCTCATGCTGGTGGTGCCGTGGACCTCAGCAAGTAGCAGATTGATTTCTGAGTTTTCCTTAACATCGTTTGTTTTCTACCTATATTCCTTATAACAACCTGAATGATAAAGTTCATGGTGTTGCTCAGTGGTATTGCAACACCCCTTTAGAAATGAGAATGTTTAAAAGTTGCTGTACTCGTAGGGTTGCTGGGAGGACTTCTCTCCCTTCATATCTTCCTAAGTGAAGGTTAATACGTTTTATAGCTGATACAGAGTACTTTGACCTTCCTGGTTCACTTACAAATAGAGAGCTTTTTTAATGAGTTTTTACATTCCTGCACAACGTCCTGTAGTTTCGATGTGTTTATCTGTCTGTAATGGGAGGAGGTAGTGGTGCTGGTTAACTGATTTGATGTGATCTTGTGATTAGAGACTCCTCTTACAGTCTGATGGGCAGAAGTAGCTTACAGCCAGCGCCTTTGTTCAATCAAGTATTATTTTTGTGTTCATTTATCTATAGCCCATTCCTGGGGGGAAAGTGCTCTCTGGGGAGAGAGGATCCAAGCTGTTGATGGGTGCTGTTTAGTGCAGTCAAGTTCAGGAGCTCAGTAAGCTGACCAAGGCAGTTGACTGAGGAGATACCTTTATAGAAACCTCCTGGTGCCTGGAGGCACAGGGAATGTTTTCAGGGTCTTTTTTTCACCTATGTCTAGGGCCAGAATATACAAGTTGTAACAAAAGGAATCATCATGATGTCCCTAAGAGATTAAAGGATTTGTATGGGTTTTCCTTTTGTCAGGGAACAGCTGACCTCAGGACCAGCACCTCAAGCTTATTGATGAACTGGCTGCTTTCCTGTGGTTCTGAGCACACTTAAGCAGCAAAGATCATTCTCCAGACTCTGAGTGTGAGATTTGGTCAGTGCTGTGTTCAGAAAGTTGATCTCTTTGCCTTAATTTCCAACAGGATCTGTTGGTTCTTTCTCAAAAAACCTAAATCTAAGCCCAGGCTTCCTGATTCATGGAGTGGAATGCTATTGGATGTCAAATGGACTCCAAATTGGCTGCTGCCCAAGGTTCTGTGCCACATGATGCCTTGTGTTGCATCAGATAATGGACATGTGATTTTGTTGATTCCCTCCTGGTCAAGGCATCCTAAAACCTTCTATCTATTTTGTGGTTGGCCCTTTTGGTTGTAGGACTGAAAGAAACCACTAACTTCAGATTTGCATTGCTTTGCGTATGCTGGGTGGTTCTTAACACTTAAAATGGCCCACTTTTTTCTAGTACCCAACTGTCTCAGTACCAGGAAAGATGGTAGTAAAGAACCTGTTCACCCAAATGGACAGTTTCCCCTCCTTGCGCTCAATGAATTCACTCTTTACTTTGGAGGTTGCAGTGCATCATACTCCTTAATCTCTCTTCTTCCCTGGCAAATTATGCTTTTTCCAGGTTGCTCCCTAAGATTTCGTTTCAGTCTTTGTTTTTGAAACTTCCCATCTCCAAGGCAGAGGTGCTATACCACACCTGTGTGTTGGGAGAAGACTTTTTTTATTAAATGATTAGAGGATTAGATCTTCTATATGTTCTTTGAAACTACTACTGAGGAAAAAAGGGCTATTGGCAGAGTTGCATGGAGGTGCATTAGAGACTCTTAGGAGCGTGTTTTTGCTTTGTGTAACGAGTCTTCCTTTCCATCCCGCGCTAGCTCAGATTATGCTGATAGTATTAGTGAAGAACACTTCCAAGTCTGATCTCACCCTACAGCAAAACCTGGAGGTTTGCTGAGCTCCTGACCAATCACTGGTACTTTGCAGAGTCATCCAGGAGTGAAACTGCATTTTGTGGAACAAATTGTATTGAGATTGTTGTTTGCATGGAGGACTCTGACGCTGGTTTTTAGAAAGAGTAGCTCCAAGAAGAGCTCTACACAGCAGTTGTTTTTAAGTGGCTGGTTTTCTTAAATCTGTATTGTCTGTATGACACTCTACTCTCTTTGTAGTTCTCTCAAACTCCAGCAGCAAGGTCACAAGAGCTGTGAATTTGGGATATATGCAAAACTTTATACTTGCAAGCCTGCAGAGTGGCGTGGGACCTGTCCTGCAGATAGGGCCAAAGGGGAAAAAAAGTGTTGGGGAGACTGTGTATCTCAAGCAATCAAGTGAGAATAGTATATATTGAGCCGTAATGATTGGGAGATAGGTGTCTTTTCCTAAACTTCCTGGCTTGTGGGAGCCTTGAAGAATGTGACCTGAGTGATCTGAAAGAGATGAAGAGTTCTAATGCCTTAAGTAGAGTGGATTCTTTCACAGACACTTCCAAAAGGGCAGAATATTGGTAACAGAAACTGCAGGACATGCTGTGTTGAAATTTTATCTGCCTAAGTAGCTGCTAGTCCAATTCCGTTAATGTTTGCATATTTAATAAACCTTTACTGTTGGATTTTAATGAGTTGGCAGTTGTCTCTGAACACCCAGCAGCAGCAGTCACAGAGTATAGGGGGCTCTCAGATGTGGTCTTCTCTCACTTAGAAGGCACACTGCCTTTCCTTGGGCAGTCAGCTCTTGATAGACTCTGGCATGCTTTGATTCCGTTTGAACGGATGTATATCAACAGTGAATACTTAATTTGGATGGAGCCCTAGGGTTAAGTTTTCAAGGGAGGAATCTTTTTAAAAACCAGGATGTGAGAGGAACATGACCTTGGTTAATCTCATAACACACCAGTTACCTGCTTAGGATGATTCTTGCTAGTGATCTAATTATTTTGGCTGCAAAATGGGCCTCCTAGGGAATTTATTTCTAATGCGGCATTTGCTTGTTTACAGTCCTAGTGCTTTTGCTTTGCCTTTTCAGTCTTATTTTCCAAGCATATATCAAACTCCTCAGGAGTCCTCAAAGCAGACTAAGAAGTGGCCCTGATTGTGCTGCACAGTTGGAATCCAGTGTCTCTAAGTGAGGTTAAGGAAGCTAAACTATTATCAAGGGAACCTTGGAAAAATTCAGCAGAAAAGCTCAGTGCTTGTGAGATAAACCTAAGTGTAGTGAATATATGTCAGTATGTAAAATGTAGCAATGTAGCAATGTGAAAGGGACTTTTGACAGCACAGCATAATTCTCAGTTCTGGCACCTGTGCAGCTTTAAGTGCTGCTTCCGCACGCCCTATCTTTAGGATAAATTCCAGTATGCTACTCTAATGTAGATAGTAAATGTGTAAGCTGTGAGGGTTGCAGGGGTGAAGAAAGAAGCCCTCACCACCTTCTCTGAGATAAGACAGCCTAGTAATTCAGTGACTTGATCTGTCAAATTGGTTTTGGGTGAATTTAGAGTGTGCCTTGTAAAAAGCAGAAAAAATGCAATGTTTGTGTAACATACAATTTTTCCTGAGAGTGGTGTATTTTAAGTTAAAGTTTTTCTTATATCTCCAGAATACCAGTTTCTGAGAGGAAGACCAAAGACAGCTAATGACTAAAACTGATGGACCATTGCATCTTCCAAAATGAGCCATGTATTGAAGGTGAGTAGACTTTGCATGTGACAGATGAGCTGCCCAGTGTCTTGGCCCTTGACCATCAGTCTTCCTGGAGGTAGATCTGTCCTCATTTCAGCTTAATATGCAACTGCCTTTCTGGGCTGGCACAGCCCATAGAAGTGTGCTTGTGAAAATATGTATTTTATCATTAGGAGAAATGTGTAGGAAGTAGGTAATGTTTTCTACCATAGCATTTGGTTATCGCTGATTTGAAAGATCTTGAAAAAGCTGGAGTACTCAGTGAAAGAGATGAGCCAGTGGGAACATGGATATTTTTTGGTGAATTGAGGAAACTCAGGAGTTTCCTCAGATGATGCTAGCAGCTTTCAGAGTAGCTGAAGAAGAGTGCTTACTATCAAAGATGGTAAATTAATTTCCGGGAAGTTAAGAACATAATGCTTGAATGAAATGAAATAAAAATTATATTTTGTAGAGTTTATGATATCTTTTATGCTGTTTTTGTACTCAGCCCATTGGTGCTGTAGGCAGTGGCTGTATGGCATTGTTTATAAATCCTTTAATAACAAAAATCAAAATGGGAAATGTCACATAAGTCCTGCACTCCATTGAAATAAAACCAGGATTTCTGAGGCAAACAGTTAAGGTTTAAAATATCTTATTGTATCATTTACTGTCACTTTAATAAGGAACATATAAGAAGAAGCCATGAGCCTAGTAAGCCTAAGTTTGCCTGTTCAGCAACATTAGTTCTGATTTTTAATTAGGCTAATAAATGTGCTTTTCTGTTAGTTACTTTATTACTTTTTTTGTATTTTGGTGTGAGTAACCTGGTACCCATGAACTCAAAGCTAACAGAGAAATGTAAGTGGTGAGAAATAGCTCTGGATGGTTGTCAGTTGTCATTCTGTCTGTCCAGAAATTGTTCTGAAGTGTTTAGCAGTGGAGTCACAGGCCTCTTGTGCATAAATCCTTTTCAGTGTGAGAAGGAAGTGCCCCATAGAAATGCAGCCTACACTGAATTCTGATTTCCTGTGTTTTGCAAATTTAAGCTGTGTCTCATTATCCATGTGAGTTTCTTAAATATTTGCATATTTGGTAGTGCTGATGAGCCTCTCATGAGTGTAGTACTTGACAGATGCAGGAGGGGTGCAGGGTCAGGGAGCCTACTACTCCAGGAAGAAAAGACTTGTAGCTGGAGAGAACATACTGTTCACGATCGCTTGTGCCATTTGATTTCTGGTATAATCTGCACAATTCTGCATAAAAAGGATGGAAACCCAAACCAAAGGGTGTTACCAAGTTCTAAAAAGTTCTGTTGCATCGACTAGTTGCCTGTGTTTTGCAAGTGTCCTCTTCAGATTCAAGAGGATGAGCTGTGGAATTTTTTTGGAAGATGTTTGAGTAAATTTATATATATTAGAGCCATGGGAATTTTTATGTAAGATTAGTTCTGGAGGAAAGTGATTTGCAGTACTGAGTCCATGTTTCGGAATCAGCATCTTTGCTTCTGATCTGTTTTTCATTAAGTAAAGGTGTGTTGCCCTGGGTGTTCCTTACAACAGTGTGTGGGGGAAAGTAATACTGAAGTGTTCAAAAGTATAAACTGAGGTCAACTGAGTATCTTTCTTTGTGAACTGGGATAAATGGATTTTGAGTTGGTATTGTTTTACATATTTAGACACTGAGAACTCCTGCAAACCTTTAAATAGGAACTTGCTATTGCTGTTTCACACTTGCTACTTAATAATGTGGAAGCTAGTGCTGTGGAAAAGTAGGATGTATTTCAAGAGCATATGTTTGTTAACTGTTTTCCATGTGTATGAAAAAACAGCCATTTTCTTCTCCTGTCCTGTGTTTGCAGTCTACACATTCAAAACATGCCTGCAGGTCTTGGAGTGCCATAGTTTCTTCTACATTATGCGTTCCTGATACGTAAAGAGGCTGTGAATGATTATGTATGTGTATGATTTTTAGTTGTTTTTTTGGGGGGAAGTATGTGTAAGTGTAGTCTATGAATTCTGCACAAATCAGCATCTGTATATAAATCTCCAATATTAAAAAGTTCTTGTGATGTTTAATTGCAGAAGTCTATAATTAAGCCACATGCTCTTCATGTTTTGAAGGTAAAAATGTTACCTGTGAACCTTTTTGCCAAAAAAAAAAATAATCTGGAAACTAAGGAATCTCACTTGGAAATATTTATTCTGGCATAGTCTGTACTTTCCTGTTGATGCGGATGAACAGAAATACCTTTTGCTCTCTCCTCTTTCTTCTGCTTTCACATTTTGTGAAAAGTGTAACTTTAATCTGTGGCGAAAGATTGTGCAACAGAGTAAAGAAAGATGGAGGGTGAAAAGAGGATACTTGGCTGTTATAAGGTTTCTTTGTTCTCTGAGGTCAGGAAAGGCTGAGCTCCCAGTGATTTCATAAGCTCTTTTATTACCTGTTTGCTTACTGGTCAGTAAGTCCAAATGGATGTATCCTCCTCCGTATGAGTCATTAAGTAAATAATCAGGCAGTGCTAGTATTTCTGATACTGTCTGCTCTGAGTACTTATTCCTGTTTCTTGCTGATTTCTTAGCTGCTATCACAGCCCCAGCAGATCTTGTCATCTCTCACAGCATGCAGTTGTAGAGATACCTCCATTGGAACTAATAGCTGTTGCAGCCTTGTTAGGTAGCTGGAAAATGTTTTGAGATGTTCCCAGTAAAACAGTTGGTACTGATTCTTGGCTCAAAGCCTCTTCTTTGTCAGAGGCAGCATTGTGGTTTGCCAGATGGCCTGCAAGCTGGATCTGGTGCCTGCTCTGATTGCATCCCTCCTGCAGTTCAGGGCACAGGAGAAAGTGTACCTTTGGCCTCCCATGGGAGCAGCAAAGCACACTGTCTTCAGGGCTGTTACTAGGGCAGGAGGTTTCAGCAGTTCACTCCTGCTTGACTGCTCTTAAGTCCTGCTGGCTGCTGCAGGAAGGGCTTTAGGACTGGAGGTCTGTGCTTCTCTGGCAGCTACTGCAGCCAAAGGGTCCCTGAGTAATGATGATGTGTTGCTGTCTTCTTGAAGAGGGTATTTGCAGCTTACATGAGGGTACAGAGGACTTAAAGTGTTTGAGCTCATTGGGAAACTCTACTTGGGAAGAAATAGACATGGCAAGGAACAGGATATGACCTGTCAGACTTCCACTGGCCCATTGAGGTACTGTAAGACTAGCTTCCCATATGTACCCTTCATATATTGAGGCTTTGTCTGTTTTTCATGTGGGTTAGACTGTAGCAGGTTTTTATCCCAAGTATAAGACCTTGGGTAGGTGTAGGCTATTAGCTTTTCTCCCTTGCCTGTCTGTCCTTGGTATGTCATCACTTGTGGCCTTATGGATGTGAAAAATGCCTTGGTGTTTCTGGATTAAATTCTTGTCTCATCGGGAGAAAAATTTGCTACTAATTTAACCTGAATCTTGACTAAGTATGGGCAGTTTGAACTTTGGGCAGACTCGCAAACTGGATGCTACTGCCCAGGCAAAATCAGTTGCCATCTTACTCTTGGAAGTAAGGAATGTTTTGAGTGCTGGATGACTGAGACTGTTTTGGAGGAGCTGTCCAGGCCACTAGAGCTGTGGATGAGAACCACATCAACTTTTAGATATTTCTTTGCTTTTATTGATACTGTCTTCAGGGCATTGCTTATCCTCTTCTGCTAAGGGGAGCACTCCCAGCCATCTCTAGAGATGCTTAAAGGAGTCCAACTAATCATGAAGTTATCTCCTTTTTTTTTTTTTTTTTTTTTTTTTTTTACTGGAGATCATGAGGGTTTCATGTTTAAACTGGAAGCACAATAGATGCAATTCAGTTGTACAAGTAGTGTAAGCAGCCTGAGACACACCAAGCTTCCTAGAGGAAAATCTGTCGGGTTCATCCCCACATTGAATTTATAACTGTTGTCAATGTTACAGTGGTGGATTTGACAACTTGGTTACCAGATGTACATAGACTTTTTCAGGTGTTTCATTTGCTGTGCTGGGAATCATTTGTTTTACTGCAACTGGATGTGAAATATTACTTCTGTGAACAGATAGGATTCACATAACAGCACAGGAGGCTGTACCATCAGTATCAGCCTGAGGCTTGCTATTCTTGGAGCTGTTTTACACAGCCACTGCACTGTCATTAACTTTCCATGAACAAAACTATAGGAATTCCTGATCTGGAACCTTACTGTGGCAGAAGGAGTCTGCAGCCCATTTTACTTAGAGAGTAAGTCTCCAGGCTGAAAGTCACCACAAGCTTTTCTTCTATTAAGATCTGCTATTAAGAAAATACTTTTTTGTTTTGTTTTGTTTTGTTTGCTAAGCAGAGCACATTAAGCTGTCATTTAGTTAAGGGAATAAACTGTAAAAGTCTTTGGACGGGAAAAGGAGGTGCGACTTCAGATTCCTTTGGTGTTTCTTCCAGCTTCCCAAGTAAAACAATTTATGATATATTTTTCCTACATTTAAATATTCTGTGGATATATTTAAAAAAAAAAGTTTGATTACATTGATTGTTGTAATGATTAAATATTGATTGGCATGAAAGAGGTGCAGCATCATTCAAGTAATTGTAGATTTGCCAGGTGGCACTACTTGTCTGCATGTTGCCTTACCAAATATGAACATCCTGCTTCCCAAGCACATTGCATTTGCCATCTTGAAACAGGACTACATTTTTGTTAAAATAACATTTGCTCAGTGCTCCCAAGTAAAGGAGAAGTTTAGTATTACTGGTGAGGTACATGGCAAACTTAGTTCATTTAGCGCTTGACTTGGTCCCCATTCTCTGGTGCGTAAGCATTGCATTATCTGTTATTTTGAAATAGTGGAAAAGTGCTCAACTGTTCTGGTATCTGTTACCATGATTTATTTTTCCTTGAAATCTAAATGCTGCCCTTGAGTTGATGCATCTTTTTTTACCTCAAACAAAGTGGAGTTCTGGTTTTAGTTTTTTAATTTATGCAACCTTGATAAAAGCAGCCAGGTTATGCTGGAGTCAGTTGGATCATAATAAATTCCTTCTGTTCTTCCTTAAGCTGCAGTGAAAACGAAAGAAGCTAAATCTACTGGCTGCTCTTCATGCCTCTTTGTCCAGTGCAGAAGGAAATTAAGCTATTTTGACCTTGCTCTGACATGTGTAGTCAGTGAAAATGAGGGCAGGAAAAGGCTTTGTAAAAATAAATGAAGCTGATATTGGTCTTTCAAAAATTGTTATTAATGCACTCTAGTATGCCTCAATTAAAGTCACAGCCTCTGAAGGCAAGTGCAGGCTATCTCAGCTGTTACGTCATCTACCAACAGAAGAAATGATGTTTCCTGTAAACACTACATGGCACAACACTGCTGAAGTTAAGAAAAATAATTATCCATTGTCATTTAGGAAGTGAAAACTGAGTGTGCATAGTTTACCACCCAAAACTTGATGGTGTCTGTGCTGCTACTTTGTATTTTTCTGTTATATTTGAAGAACTGAGCTGTGTGCTTTTAAATGGGTTGTTTTTTCCTGAGATGGCAGTTAAGAAGCTTAATGTTTACTTGGCCAAATGTTGCAGCTGTAGCTGAGGATATTGTATGCTCAGTCTGTATAATTTCAGGTCTAACAAGAACTGCTTCTGCTTTGGTACATTTCTGCTTCTCCACTGTATATTTTATAGTCACCTGTACTTGCACTGGCTGGCTTATCTGAAAAGCAATAATACTGGTATATTTATTTGCTCTGCCCTGTACTGATACCAGCCTTTAGCCAGCACTGTCTTTCCAGCATCAGGATGGTCGAAGTGGAGACAGTGAAATAAGCTGGTGCTTAATTCCTTCCTTGTGGATGGTGGAGTATTGTAAACTGAGAACCTGAACAGCATAATTTAGTGGTAAATCTCAATTATGGTTGGTTATTCCAGGCACAGACTCCAGGAAGTTGAAACCACTCTTCATTTTACCTAATAGAAGAGTTTCAAAACTTAGATAATGTGACTCAAAGGAAAGACTTTTCTGTGGGCACTTTTCTTCTAGAAAGTATTAATACATGTATCTAGCATGTTGTCTTTTGCAGTTAAAATGAGTGGCAGTTTATAGGAAGTGCCATCTGAAAAACGCAAGGGATTTGCTTTCTCACAGTATATAAAAGAAAACTCCATTTTATTGTTCCTGCACCAGAAATAGCAAGGCTCTGTCATGAAGTTAAGATGTGTGCCACTGCAGGTTTTAATTTCATTTCAGGCCAGGTTGGACGGGGCTTTGAGCAACTCGGTCTAATGGAAAGTGTCCTTGCCTGTGGGAGGGGTTGGAAATAGATGATCTTAAGGTCCATTCCAACCCATACCATTCTGTGATTCTGAGACTCTGTGATTTCAGTTTACTGACAGGAGCTGTTACCTTCAGAGGTACACGTGTTGTAGTATGAAACTGTTGCTGCTATAGATGAGTCAAAGCAAATTCTTAATTACATTGCTGTGAAAAATGGGGTTGTACAGAAACATTTTGCATCCTTAGAAACCAAAAATGTTGGTGCAATGATATTGGTATTGGACACTGGGTGATTCAAATTTAAGGTCAGAGTTTGACAAGAGTATACCCTGTCTACTTAGAAATCTCTCCCCTTTGTTAGGGTGGCTGGATGTGCTAGCATAGACTAAAACTTGTGGATGCAATTCTACCTTGTATTAGAGTGTAATATTTATGACAATGTCTATTCTTAAGTATCAGAAATGCTTCTTCATATTGCTTAAAAGGATGGGAAAAAAAAGTATTGCCCAAGAAATAGCTATGTTCTAAGATTGGATAGAAATTTAACTCACTGGGACTTCTTGGAACAAATGCTGTTAAATGAACTTCACTTTGTGTAGCAGAGAAGAGAATTTTCTGAATTTTATTAGCACTGAAGCATTTTCATGCAAAAAGTATGCGTGTGTATTTATATATATAAATAAATAAATGGCTATAGATAAATCCAGTAAAATTGGGCAGTTTTACTAAACCACGAATTTAAGGCAGTGTTAGAATGGTTGCCTGGGGCTTCAGTATGACTTTTTTAGTGCTCTGGATGGTTAATACAGAGTAGACTAACTGCTAGAACAGAGAAGCCCAGAATAATATTCCTTGTCCCAGTTAAGTCACGAACTATTAGAGCAGAGGAAATAAGGTTTCAACAAGAGGGGGGGGAAAAAGGGTGAAGGAAGTGTCAGCTCTCAGTCTTGCTAGTGAGAGGGGAGAGCATACAAATGTACCAGAAGTTAGCATGGAAAAGGATGAGTAGCAGTTATCAGAGAAAACAGGCTAATGTCATCAATGTGTGTAAGTGCATTAGGACTGATTTTTCACTCTTCTTGGTGCTTTAAACAAAAAGAAATAAAAGGCAAACTGTGTGACTGTAGTAGGATGTGTAGGTCAAAGGAATCTGTGATCTTCTTTGACCTGCCTGTTTGTCATGAAAGACTTCTTTGTTATCAGGCCTGATGCTTGAGCCATTAAGAGTTGTTTCTCTTCAATCTAGTACCACCTGATTGTGCCACACTGGCTACACGGGGGACTTACCATCAGCTGATGGCTTTGCTTCCCCTGATGCTGGGAACAGGGAAGGCACAGCAGCTAAGAAACTCTAGTGAACCCCTATCACTGTTTAGCTGATACTTAAATGTTTGAAGGGTTGATATCAAGTACTTTTTTAATGTACTATCCTTACCTCCTTTTCCTAAGGTGTTATATTTTCCTTCTGTCATGTCTTGAGATATTTGATTGCGATACTGCAGTAGAAGAAAAGTTTCTGAGCAGCATATTCCAAGAACCAGAATCTTGAAAGGTGGCCTTGTGTGAGAGTTATCTTTAACCTTCTCATTGAAACAGCCTGGAGTGATCTACTGGGAATTATTCAGGAAGCAGAATTTCTAGTCTGTTTTTGAAGTGCAAGAGTAACAGGACAACTGGAAGAAATGAAAGGGTGTTATGTAGAAAGCCACGTATTAGACAGCAGTCCCATAAGCAGCTGCATACATGAAGGCTGTTTGCTCAGTAGCCATGACCAGTAACCATTATGCTTCTTGGCTTTTAGTCTTCTAGTCTAACAATCAAGTTGACAATCAAAAAACTACTTGTTAGAAGAAGTGGGGCTTTGCTAAAGGAAAAGATCTTCTGCTCTACTCTTCTTTGCAAGGAGCTCACAGTTGTGCTTGAGGATTGATCTTCAGGAATAATTTCTGATAGTGCTGTCTCATTATTCTCCTGTCAGCAGGCTGGCTGATGTCTGAAGCTATGAATTTGGAAAAAAGGATAATCCTGGGTAATCAGTAGCCATACCTTCATGGCTAACTCTTGCGTCTTACCTGCGTGGACTGTTGGTCTGTCACGCTGTTAGCAGAACAAGAAGATGCACCAGTGTGTTTAGGCTTGCAGGATGTCTTATAGCTCCTAGGGAACAGAATTCCACTGCCTGTGTTTCCTCATTCTGAACTGATGATCTGTCTGGAGCATGAATAATTGCTCTCACACTTGAGTAAATGTGAAGTCCCCTCTCTTACTCTTTCTGATCTACATTTTTCAACATCAAGGGTTAGTTTCTGTGGTCCTCAGATTAAAATACTTATGTAGCTGAGATTCATTATCCTTACCACACATTTGCTTTTGAAATGTTCAGAGCAACGAGGCTGTATCTGTAATGCCTTCCAATGAAGCATGTGAGAAAGCATATGAAAAAGTTTGATCAACTGATTTCTTGGAGGAAGAAGATGCAAGGTAAACCCAAAGGGGAGACAGAAGTGAGCATTAAGCGTTCTTTTCTTCTCAGCAAGCTCTTCAAATGTGCTAAATAAAATTGTCCTTCATGTCATCTCAGATGATTATATTCACAAAATCCAATCTAGAAAAATCATACCTGTATTGGACACTAACCATTAACAGTCAGTCTTACTTTGTGCCATTTTCTTGATTACCTTTGTTACCTTGGGTACTGAGAAGGACAAAAAAGCTGCATCATTCTGATTGCTTCATGTTTCCAAGATGTTTTCTGAGACAAAATGTTTCCTGAGTTTCATTCAACATCTGAAGTAGAATGTGGTTTTTCTGGGAATCACGTGAGATCCAGTGTGACTGCCTGTAGCAGGAGAATCTGTACTGAAGCTGCAATAGCAAAGACCTTGGTATCAAAGGTCACCTCCTATTGCTCTCCATCTCTTCAGCCTTAAAGTTTACCAGGTTATAAATTCACCTTGTTATCTTGCTATATAATGGCTAACAGTTCTTCAGCGTATGAACAAGATAGTTTCTCAAGGATTATTTCATGTTTATATTCTGGCCAGAAATCTCCTTATGAGGAAACCTTGGTGTAGTCTTTACAAGCCATACTGAGTTGTTCTTTGGCCTTCTTTCTGGGTATTCCTTTTACTATTTTCTTGGTCTTACTGGGGACAGTCAACAAATCCATGTCAGCATGAAGCTTTGACCTTCAGGTTTGCAGCCCAGCTTACACAGATACCTTATAGGAGTAGAAAAAAAATGTCCCATAATAGAGCTTTATTTTTTTTTTTTTTACTTTTTTCTTTTCAAAAATGGGTTTATATTGATCAGCTGGTGTGAAGAATTGCTTATGAAGAACTTCAGGGAACTCCTGAACTCTTTCTGTTTGAAGAAGGTGACAGTCTATATCGATGTGGCTGAACTTCACACAGAGCATTGTTTAATCTGCATTTGCTGTTCATGCTGTGTATTTTATTAACTGTGCTTGGCCAGTAATGCATTTCTGGCAAGCTGGGGTTGTATTTATGGGGTGAACTTTGTCAGTGTTGTAAAAATGATAGAAAAGTCTTGACTAGGATCACTGTCCATGTGCAAGTCTGCAATTCACCTCTGATGTTTTGTTCCCATACCTTTATGTGGTGTTTTATCACCTTTCAATCTGTGACATAAAGGACAGAACACCTTTTCAGTCACTTTGCTTGTAAGTAGCTTAAGTGGTTGACTATAGCTGTTACAAAATACGCTTTTGCTTTCAGCCTCTTCAGCCTAAACACAAGTGCAGAGGCCCCTTTTAGGCCACCTAAGTTCAGGTATTGTAGTATATTCAAGGTGCAGTCATTTTTTGTTTGTTTTGTTTCGTCTGCTGTTTGGCATAGGAGAGACTCCCCAGACTCCAACTGCTGCCAGCAATTAAGTACTGTAACCAGTCCCATTGGAAATAAATGTTTCCAGCCAATATTTACAGCCAGTTCTGTCCTGGAAGAACAGAGCTACTGCTGCTGTTGTCAGCTGCAGATGTAGGGAGGCTTCCTTTCGTCTCTTCAGTGAGAAATGAGATGTACAATGCAGCAGTGGTGGTGGTGGTTGTTAGCTTTACTGGTTGCACGTAAAACACTGCACATGGTTTTTGCATAGCTGTGTCTTAAACTTCTTGATGTATCTGTGCTTTTTTCATAAACAAGTTCCTGATCTGGGCGGTAACCATAGAATCAACTAGGTTGGAAAAGACCTTTAAGATATCAAGTCCAACTTTTACCCCAGGACTGCCAAGAGCACCACTCAAGCATGTCACTGAGGGCCTCATCTGCAGTGGTTTCTGAACACTTGCAGGGACAGTGACTACCCCTGCCCTGGGCAGCCTGTTCCTGAGCACCCTCTTGGTGAAGAAATTTTTCCTAATAGCCAGTCTAAACCTCCCCTGGTGCAGCTTGAGGCTGTTACCTCTTGTACTATTGCTTGTTAGTTGGGAGAAGAGACCAACCACCTCCTGGCTTCATCTTCCTATCAGGTAGTTGTAGGGAGCGATAAGGTCCTTCCTAAGCCTTCTTTCCTCCAGACGAAGCACCTCCAGGTCCCTCAGCTGTTCCTCATCACACTTGCACTCCAGGCCCTGCACCAGTTCTGTTACCCTTTTCTGGACTTGCTCCAGCACCTCAATGTCTCTCTTGTAGTGAGGGGCTCAGAACTGAATGCAGGATTTGAGGTGCAGCCTCATCAGTGCCCAGTACAGGGAAATGATCACTGCCCTAGCCCTGCTGGCTACGCTATTGCTGATACAGGCCAGAATGCTGTTGGCCTTCTGGGCTGCCTGGGCACAAACTGGCTTATGTTCAGCAGCCATCAATCACTACCCTCAAGTCCCTGTGGTCACCTTGATCCTAGTGAGGAGGTATCCTCCTTGTAGTTGAAAGTCACAAAGTATGACTAAGGCTGAGTCTGCAGGAGGTGTTTCATGAGTCTGTCCATGAACTGCATCCTTGGAATGTTCTGCCTTCTGCAGCCTTTGTGCGATCGTGAGGTCATTGACCAGAGTTTGATAAGCTACAGAACAATGGTTTTGCTTACTTAGTACCATCTATCTTGCATTCAGAGTGAGAGTTTCTTATAAGAACAGAAGATTGCAGTCACAGTAGAATACATCATATTGTGTTAATGCAAATATTTCATGTGTTCTGTCACTGGAGTAGCGCAGCACACCAGCACTTTGGTTGTCATCTATATCTTTTTAGTATTGGATTTGCTGCTTCTTCCAGGGGCCTACAAAGGTCAGTGTTCTGCAAGGAGAAATGCCATGTGACATAGGTTTTTGGGAAGCCAAAAATTCAGAGCAGCCAGCAGTGAAAATTGCTCTAAAGGTCCAGCTTTATCAGTGGTAATATGTTCCTACCCGAGATGTGTATGGAAAAGCCCAGGGTGCCGTCTTGGCTTTGCAAGTTTGTTGCCAGCAGCTAATTGCAGTGAAAAAGCAGCTGTCGTTATGGGTGTATTTGCAACATTTAATTGTGCCCTTGTAGGTTAATTGAGGTTGTGCTATGGATTTCTGTTTCTTCCTCTTCTTTTTTCCACTGCCTCAGGAAAGAAAATTACTTCTTGGGACTGCTTCTAAAACTCAAGGTCACTTTCTGAAATATACTGCAAATCCTCAGGAGAGTACAAAGTATCTGAATAGTAGTGTATGTGTTTTGAACTCGAGTCATACTTTAAAAAGAGAAAACCTATGCTTGTTGTGTGGAGTGTTTCCAGAGGCTGAACATAGCATTTTCTGTTTGCTATTTCCTAGTTTGCCAGTGTTATCAGCTGTATGATGCTCTCATTCTGGGAATGAGGAAAGCTAAGCGCAGGGTTTTCCTGCTCCTGATGGTGCTTGTCCACTCAGTACTTATGGAGAGCTGGCTTGGGGTGAGATAACTCTAATAAGATATGGTTATGCTGCTGGCAAAAAACCTGGGTCTAATTGAACTTATGCACTTGATTTTAGTGAAGCCACATATGTCTTGAGGATTGGAAACAGGGAGGAAGACTAGGTATGTGGAAGAGAGAGAGGTAGGTGTATGAATTGCAGCAAGTGTGCGTAGAAGGAGGAAAAAGAATTAAGTCTGTGATGAGAAAGGCATAAGTAGGGAAAGAAAATATGCTCTTCTGAAAGTGGAGGGAAAAGAAGCAGATAATGGTGATCAGGTGACAGTCTGGTGGAATTGAAGAGCGGGAAAGGGAAGAAAAATAGAGGTGGACATCTCATGAGGTCATGAAATGCATTAACTTCTTTTTTGGGATCTTCTTGCATTTTAGGCAAGAGGAAACACCTAATTAACAACTTTTCTCCTCTCACATTTATTTAACCAGTCTGAGCTTATTGTTTAGGGTGGGATGGGAATAACTGAAGAAGATGATGGGTTTTATTTGCAAGGGAAACAGCACAGAGGAAAAATCAGCCCTTCTAGGGGAATAGTTCCAGGTAAGTCCCTCTTCTGCTCCCAGGGCTTGTGGGTTCATTTCCATCTGTATTTCCCCATACATCTTCACTCTGGTTCTATAGTTTTGCAGTTTTTGTAGCAGGCAGCATGATGCCTTTAATTAGAGCACTTGCTGGTTTCTAAGGTGTGGTTCCATGGCTCTTGTTCTCAGGTGATGTTATCCCAAGCACTGGGTCGAACTGTCAAAGCTGTGAAATCAAGGTACCTACTTCAGGGCTCTGTATATGTTGCTAACCCTTGTGCTGCTGCATTGTGCAGTAGCAAAAAGAGAGAGCTGAGGAAATTGCTGGCTTGTGCACACTGCATCTGTAGTGCCAGGGATAAAAATCTCCCTGTTCTTTTTCTCCTATTTTTATACTTAGGTTTTCCCTTTGCATCATTTTGAACTCAAAGCAGGAGTGTGCAGTTCAGCTGTGGCAGAACTGTGCTTACTATGAATCTGCTGCTTTGCTCAAATTAAACATTTATGGGACTAGAGACTCCTTGCTGTTCCATCTGAAGTCTTTCAGGCTTCCTACAGAGTGATGATTATTTTCCCTGCACTTCGAAACAGCTCCTGCAAGAAATACATTGAAATTATCCTCCACTGGCCTCTCTCCTTACAAGCCCACCTTTCCTTTTTGTGTTCAGCTTGGTTTTTGCCCTTAACCAGAGCTTATGGGGAGCAGCTGTTGGTATAAGTAATGCTCAATATTCCCTGTGAGTTGGAAGATTTCCCTTGGGTCTGATGGGCAGAAATCTGGCCTCAGTTATTTGTACCTTTTTCTGTTTTCAGTGGTCTGTACCAAGGTGGTGTAATTGGGCAAGAGCTCCTTATTCCTCAAACCAGGTAACAGTGCTGCAGCATGTTACCTGCTGATGCTGTAAGCTGTGTTGACAGACTTGGTTTTTGCAGAGAGCAGTTGGATACCTTCAGGGGCCTGGATCTTATTTGCAGGCTCCTCTGTGGCCTGAAACCTGAGCAATAGTTCTGTTTATTGGGCACGCTGGGGGTGAAGATAACTTTCATAGAAAAGAGAGTTGTTCCTGAGCCTAGTCAGAGACTTTTACAGGACCTAGGGGATGTTGCAAGAGTATGATCTACTTCTTTGGTTTAACTTTTAGCTTAGAACAGTGTTGCATGGATGCTAAAAGCCCACGCTCCTAAAATAGATTGAGTAGAAAGAGCTCTTCACTGATGACTCCTATTCAGGAGAGGAGAGAGGGAAGGTAACAATGAACAGATGGCAGGTATTAGTCACATCACCTAATAAATCTGAAGACCCCGGATGCTATTAGCACAAAAGTGGTGGAGGGAATGAGTTCTCCTGTCAAACCAGGCTGGATATTTAAGTTGCACAGGATACAGATAGAGGGGACCTGAGAAAATAAGAGGATTTAACAGCCAAATGAGCTAACCCAAGAGGAGTATGCTCACAGAGGCTCAAAGGCCTGGCTGGACCCTGAGCCTACTTTTACCTGCCCAGTTTGAAAGCCGTTCCCTTGTATGTTTGACAAGCCCCTCAGAGCATCACTCCTTGGAGCTGCCATACTTGTAACGCCGTTGTCTCTGCCAAAGGCCTTCTACAAAGGTCCAATACCTCAGAAATAACTAAATTCTTCCAAATTCAATATCAGCTTGAATGGCATTATTCTAGCTTTTGCTATAATAAATGCATTGCAAAAGCTGCTTGATCCTTTTGCGTAGTATCTGAATTGTCAGTGTGCATCTTGAAGTCTAATTTGGACAGCTCAGCATCTCCTCAGCTCTAGATCACTGGTGTCTACAGATTGGCTGTGGCCCAGTTGGCAGTAAGCTCATAGGAGCATAGCCTCTGAGATGCTACTGCCTGCTGGTTTGCTGGGAGCATACTGTGTAAATGAAATGTACAGTGTGTACAATCGTTTGTACATAAGTGGCTTCCAACACACTTAACAGCACAGAGCAAGTAGACAACTGAAGTACCTGTGGAGGCTTTGTGGGAGAAGTGCATTGTTTCCAGTTGCTTGCTCTGGTTGTGTTGTTGCTATACTCATTTGCTTTAAGACCAGTCTGTCCAAAAGGCAGTGTGGCTGTGGGCACACTGGAGGGTAGGAAGACAAGGTGCACATGTGGGCTCTTTTGACTTCTGTGTGCAGAGATGGGGTCATTGGGCGTCACAGCATCAGTCTGATCTCTGTGCAGAATGGCTGTATCTTGGTGATATTCTATTAGTTATTTATGAAACTCTTGAGCAACAGAGGCTGAATGTGTGGCCTCCTCATTTTTCTCCTCTTTTGTTTCATCATTTTGGTATTCATTTATAAAGACAGCTGCTCTGCTAGAGATACTCCCATCGTTTTTCTTACTTGTGCTCAGACCTTGGCAGAAGCCAAGCACCCTGTGGGTCTCTGAATTACAAGTACCATTTTGGTGGCGCCCTGGTTCTTTTGCCCTCAGCTATTGCCCAAAACCTGATCATAGAATCATGGACTCATAGAATAGTTAGGGCTGGAAAGGACCTTAAGATCATCTAGTTCCAACCCCCCTGCCTTGGGCAGAGACACCTTGCCTGTGTCACCCAAGGCTCTGTCCAGCCTGGCCTTGAACACTGCCAGGGATGGAGCATTCACAACTTCCCTGGGAAACCCGTTCCAGTGCCTCACCACCCTCACAGTAAAGAACTTCCTCCTTATATCCAATCTAAACTTCCCCTGTTTAAGTTTGAA